>VZTM01026282.1:0-16249 GCA_013400555.1 Jacana jacana | reverse complement strand
TCTTTTTTTTTTCTTCTGGCTAAACACCAGGTGTTTCTAAGTTTTTAGCTAAGCAATGTTAGTTTTTAGTAACTGCAAACCAGGTTGGCTTGTTTTATTCCAGTTTAGGGTAAATTATATTTTTAAGGAAAACTTAAATTTTCTGAGCATTTCAATAAAAGGTTAATTTTTTGTTTTGTTTTGTTTTTTATTCAGATACATTCTAAAACTTTTAATTGATATTTTCAGAGGGACAAGAGTCCTTTCCACACACATACATGTGTATATATGCATATGTACATATATTTGTATGAAATCTCTCAATTATGTTTTGATTTCAGAAAAGAGAACCTGCCACATACCTCTTCACTCCACTTTTCTTCTGTCTTTGTTCAGCCCCTGTAGTTCATACAGTGCTTGTGCACTCATCATAACTGCTGAAAATCAGGCTGCACATATGTGGATTTTAAGTAAAATGTCCCCTGAAGGGACCAGTTCTGTTCTACCTCTACATTAAAGCTTTCTGATATGTTCAAAACAAAAAAGGTAATTCTGCCAGAATTTGCATTTCGGAACTGAAATCTGGATGTTTTGACTGAGGGACATCATTGCCACGGTTCAATCTGATGCACAGAAGACGAGTTCAGGTTTCTATCCCGCTCCTTTAGAGCAGAATTTTTCATGACAAATTGCACCACCTCAAATGCATCAGAGAATACATTGCAAGAGGTTTTTGCTGCTATATCTACCGTCTTAGTCACAAGACCAATTCTTACTGTTAAATCTCTAAATGAAATTTCCTTCCTAAATGTGACTTTATGCATTCCTTTCTGCAAATATTGGCACAAGGAAATTATTTCCATCCCTTGATACATATGACGGAGTTAAGAGCTTTCTCTGAAAAATGACCTAGTCAGAGATGTTGAGCATCAGCTGTTAGTGACCAGACTGGAAAGCTACTGATGCTCAGAAACTCTGAAAAACTTATTTAGGTTCCTAAATATGTATTTTGACTCCTGGTTTGGCTCAACAGCTAAGGAAAGAATTAACACTGACAGATTCCCAAGGAGATATTGCTGCCAGAAGGACAATTTCCTCTAAACTGGTTAGCAGAAGTCCAAATAAATCTGTCTTCAATGAAAGTTTTAAAAACAAGACCGTGAGCGGTGTGTTGGGGTAAATATCTTCAATAATCTTGGCAGTCAAGAAAGGAGAAAGAAAAGCTGAATCTGGAAGAAATATAGGAATGGCTATTCTGAAACAGAGCTACAGTCCATCCATAAAGTATCTTATTTCTAATACCGACCAGTACCATGTGTTGCTGTTGCTGCTCTCTTAAAGCAGCTCAAGTTCATCAGTTGGCTTATGCCCTAAGACACAATGGTTTATGTCTTTACAAATCTTGGGGGCAGATAAAACAAGAGGAAAGATTCTGGGCATTTTATTTACCTGTAGAATTACCCTTCTTTTCTGGAATCCTGCGAAATGGAGCTTCGGAGTGCTTAGGTATGAAAGTTGGACTGCTACTCATGTGTTTAAAATGTTTTGGGGCAGGCATCTTTACAACATTGTATTATGCATTTCATCCATGGCAAACATTACTTATGAAGTTAAATCTAGTAGAGGAAAGAAAATCAAATTGATTTTATACAGAGAACCTGTACCACTTACACATATCTATATAGTACTAGCATAAACCTTTCCTTCCAAATAAAAGAAAAATATTAGGATTACACAGGACCTTTGATGGGATTCAGCTGCACTGGGATGTGGTTCTGCGACGCATATGTAAAAGCGGAAAAGGGTTCGGTGTGAATGTCCTAGCCCTTCAATCATCTTGCTATTTTTCACCATAAACTTTTTTTTTTTTTTTTAATCATCTTCCTGGAAACTCCTTCCAAGTTTTATTTCAGCCAAGCTTCTGTATTAGGCTGCTGTAAGTTTAGTTCCCTTAGCATTTACTCTGCAGTGTGATCTCTATATGGGAATGCGGTCATTTGCTTGAAAGTAAGTTCTTTGAACTTGATTTTGAAGATAAACAATAGTCTTCCCATTCAACTTTCCAAAGCATTTCAAAATAGCTTCCAGATCTGAAGTAATGAACAATTACTATCCTTAGTGGAATTCACTAATTGCATGATTCATCTGTAACCTGAGATTCATTCTTTTTTTCTATTGTTACAACTGATTTTATTTATCCTAGTTCTATCTATAAAATTTTCAATTGTAAATTCTACTATTGAAAAAAATTACCTTGGCACATGCACTTCCTTGAGAAAAACAAAAGGAAAAGGTGGCATTCAAAATAGAAAAAGGTTTTATCATTATCCTCTTTCTCAGTGAGTTTAATATGGAATTTTTAATGCAGCCAAGACAAGAGTAAACTCATGTGAGTCAGTAAAAGAAAGAAATAAAATGAAGAGGGAATTGGGACTGGACTCCTGAACTGCAGTTTTAATGACTGTATTTTTATAAATTCATAAAGGTCCCCCTGTCTGTCTCTTTTGGTAATCCTGAAGTGCTTTCACAAAGCTGATCTGAGTGATTTTGAGTTCTTTAAACTACAAGTGAGCAATGCCAGGGATTGTTTAGCTAGCAAGCCACATTGCTCTGCAATTCCAGGAAAAAAAGACAGGTTAGAGAGCCTTATAAATTTATCAGTGGTTACTGAGACACAAATTAAGCTAGGTTTCTTGAAAGTAAGTATATGGCATGAAGTAGGCAAAAAAGAGTTGTCTTCAATTCTTTTTTTTTTTCTCATATAGAGGTCAACCATTACAGTCGCATGACACAAATTTCCCAAAAAAAGCTATTTAGGGTCACATAACACAGACCAGAGAAACAAGTTGCTCTCCCAGCCTTCTTGCAACATTCTCTGTTCTCAGGAGTGATTGCAATACCCCCATCTGTCTTTTCCCAGCACTTTGATTCACATAAAACATTTTAAATAGGAAAAATTTAGATCTGTAAGTCTTACTTACATTTATGGAGTCTTCTACCTCCATCTATAGCTTTCGCTTTTTCAGATCATCTCAGGTTTTACTCCACTGTGCATTCTTTTTCAAATCTTTAGGTTTCATGAAAGAGTAGTCTGCTGGGATCAATGTTTCCAGCAAGTCCTCCTCCCAAAGATTCAACAAGATTAGAAAGCACCGTCTGAGGCCCAGGAGCTGACAAAGTTAGGAGACCTTTCCTTACACTTTAGTGTAACATGGCTAACTGCCTTGTGGTAAGAAAACCTGATGAAAAACTGCAAGCCAACAACAGTCCCACAGGGAACCACAAAATAGATCTAGCACCTCAAGGTTTTAATTATTGGTTCAAGGTAGAATTGACGGTGGACAAAAAAACAAGGGTCCAGCTGAGCTCCTGCTACTGAGTCTGGACAAGCCTCGGGGCTCCCTGCATTTTGGTAATGCTGAAAAGGAACAGATTTTCTCACACTCATCCCACTCAGGCACCTTCATTTGGCTGACCGTGAGGAGCCAGCAGCTCACATGACCACCTGGTCAATCTTGCAACAGGCATCCTTTTTCAGCGTGGGTGAGAGCTGGAGTATCTTCTGGCTGTGGTGCCATGGGCTGCCCTTGACTTTTGGCTCCATCACGTCACTTCAGGCGAAATTTCCTCTAGGACATGCAAAGACAGCCACAGGAACCAGCTTCACCCATGTCGCTGCTGACTCTTCTGCATCTCCAACCACTCTGGGTTTGATCCTGGTGCTGACGTTCTCTTGCTTCCTGGAGAAGAAGCAGTTGTCCTCTTCTGCTCTGCTCCCATCTGAAAACTAGGCTGGCAGGGGAATGAAGCATAGCTGGAAGCCTTGTGCTAGGCTTGAAATGCCAAACAGGACATGGTCTCTGTGGACCTGTGCAGCTGCAGGTATCTGTTCTTTATCTTTTACCTCCAAAGGTTGTTTCTGGATATGGGCAAAGACCAGAAATTGAGTCATCCTCCCGAGGAAAGCTCATCCCTCAACATTAAGAGAATTTTTGCAGAAATCCCTCAGCTCTCACTGCCTGTGTCTTTAGGACTGGTAGCTCTACCTTCTGTGAAATCAGATTCTTGGGAGAGGAGGAGGAGGAGGAGTGTTGACTGGAAAATACAGCACAGATGAAACATAGCACCTTACAACAAATGTGACTACATTTCATATCTTGACTGCACTGAGTTTTTGCCAACCTAAAAATTAGACATATGAGGGTACTTTTTCCCTTTGATAACCATATTTAACCTTGCCTGACATGTATTTTCAATGAAATTATTCTGCTTTCTAGACAAATTATCCAGGGTTAACCTGGCTTTAATCTGAAGCCAATATCCTGACTTGTTTTTTACTTCAGCTCTTCTATATTACTGCAGTTCAACTGCTTCACCACTGGTTAGGAAAAAAAAAAAAAAAAGAGAGAGAGAGAAAGTTTTTTAATTCAAATATTTATTGATTTTCAAAAAAAGGGGAGGGGAGAAATGCAGGAATATCCTGCAGTTTCTCAGAATTTATGGAGATATTATATACTCATAAATCCATGTGTCCCTTTATTAGACAAACAGCCCTTCTGAGATAAACCTATTCTCAAAAAGATCTTTTTACTGCATAGTCCTTAGAAGAGAAAACCTTTTATATGCTTGTGAACACTGGATTGGAGTAATTGGTGGAACAAACGTTTAATAGAAAGTTCAGGCTTTTTTATACAAAATTGATTTGAATCTGGCTGCAGGTCACAGGTGCTAATTTGGTAGATGTGAGTCTGTCGTGATTATTATGGGTATTTGCTCATAATATTCAAACTGTCTTCTACAGTCTGCAGTCCCTGATTAAAAGAGTGTCATGGTTAGACTACCGCCTTTATTAAACAGAGTTCTTTGACGAAACTTGAGTCTTATTGATGTTTCTAGCCTGGTATTATATTTATTACATGCAGTTTTAAAATAACTGTTGTATAACAAATGTATGGTCAGCAACTGCCTTTTTGCAACTGCAGTCAACTGTGGATCTTTCCTTTGCTCAGAGACTCCCCCACTTCGCACTTGTGGGGTGCAGAATTACTGTGGGGGGCTATAAAAAAACTTGTTACATTTTTGTGACACAACAGCAGTATTAAATACCCAAAGATCCTTAAGGTGCTTGTGATTTTGAATGACCAAGGAAAAGAAACAGAAAGGATAAAGATGCATTTATCTCTGCAGCATTATTGCCATGTTTTACTCGGTCTGAAACATTTTAAACAGAGAGGAAATGTTAACATGCTGCCGAGAAAATTATCAGTGACTATTGAAGATAGGTAACCATTAGAAATATCATAATTAGTCTTCTATAGAAACTACTTCTATGAAATATTTTCTACTTCTATGGAGTATTTTCAATCTTTTCTTGGAATACAGTCCCTTCATACAGAACAGACACTTCTCTGCATCCTTTCCCTCTGTGTGTGTGTGCACATGCCAGTGAGCAGACACTGTGTGCCTAATTCTACTTCAATTATTTCTAAACTTTCTGCACTGAGGAATAGTATATATGCAGTTTAATTATTTCTGATCAGTGAATAATTATAATGAGCAGCCATTTTACAAAAGGTAGAAGTTAACCCTGTCTCCATGGTGTGATGACTGTGGGTCTATGATCTACTATGGCCAGGGTATAAATAGGAGCATGGCTACAGATTAAGATAGCGGAAGGGAAGAAAGAGCTTCTAAGAACAGAGGGCCTCTGCTAAAAAATAATTGACTGGTAGCAACAGTTCAGCTTCTACGTATTTCTTGACATGTCCCTTCTGTTCAGTCATGGTACGTTAAAAAGTCCCCTTGCAAATCAGAAAATTGTGATGGTTTAAACACTTTTATTTTAAAACAATCTTTGTTGTTCATAAAGTACAAGCCAAATCCCACAGTATTTATTCATAGAGTCAGATCCTACTGAGTATTAGCTGGAAAACTGCTGCCCACAAGAGCTGAAGGAGTACTGTGGCTCTTTGAGGTGTTCAGCACCTTGCAAAGCCATGTGGGTGTTCAAGTTAGCATGGTTAGGCCAAAGAGAGAAAAAAAAAAGGAAAATTGGTTTGGCCCACAACCAGATAGCTGGTCCAGTACACAGCTGTATACAATACAGATTGCCTTTAACAAGGACAGATTTAATCCCAGAACTTGAAATATCTCCACACACCAGTTACATTTCAGTATAAAATGTCTAAATGTATGTTTTACCAAGACACTTTTATGTTTTCCTGGCCCCTTTATCTTGTGTCAACCAAAAATTCATAATAGCAATTTTGACTGAAGGCTGGCTTTAATTACAATTTCTTTTACAGGTCTCAACTGCTTTTTGTATCCTGGGAAATGAGAGCAATTCTTTCTATCATATTCAGAAAGAAAATGAAAAGGTTGGTAAACGTATAAGTAATTTTAACTGATTCATTGATCTGAATACTTTTAAAGTAATACAGTAAGTATTTCTGTCACACTTTGAAGTTAAGCTTGGAGCTCAGTTACATCCCTTAGGGTTATTTTATAGCCATTAAGAGTGTGTACCTTTTATCTGGTGCCTTCAATTAATTGAATTTCAAAAAAATTCTCAAATGTTTTTAGAAAATCATTTAGTTCCTGGAGGACATTCCTGTGTGATTTATTGTTACAGTAATTAAAAGCAGTGAGTATTACACTGGTCACTGTTGGAGCTCCTGTCTGCCTTTGGCTATATTTTGGTTTAAGTTAAAACATATAGTGCACTTGAGAGACTTGTGAAGGGAGGCAAGAAAAAAAAATTAATTCTTTTCAGATTGCTTCAGAATTTTGGCACACTTAGAAATAACCTCTTAAAGTGATCACAGTGATATTTACATGATAATTATATGCAAGCACAATTAAATTTCTATATTAAACAATTAAATAATGCTTTTCCTGCTATGGTAAATTATTCCTGACTACCCGTATTAGTATTCTGTAGTTCTAATCAGTGCCATAAATAATTTTCAGTTTTACACATTCTGCTCTGAAGCAATTATTAAGAGCTCTCAGGAAAAGTTAAAACAGCTAATGAAAATAATTAGCAGAAAAAAAAAACGATGGTTCATCCTGCATTGAAAGATAACCCTAACTGAAAACTACGAATGCTGCTTTAATTGCATCTTTGTTTTCTGTTCTTTTCTGCAGTCCCCTTTGTGCCAGAAATGATCGCTCACAAGTAGCATTTCACGGAACTGCTCACTGGTGGGAAGTTTATGAGACCCAAGGTCCATTTCTCTTTAGTTGTACGACATGGAGGAAGGAGCTTATTCCTGCATTGCCTCCCTGGAGCTCCACCTCAGCAGCATTTCTCACCTGGGCAAGGTCTGCAGGCTCAGGATGCCCTCCCCACTCCGGCAGAGCTGCAGGTCAGGAAAGAGAACTCAATGTTACTGACTTACTTGGTGTCTCCTGCCTTTTCAGGAGGGTTGAGACAGCTAAGATTTTAAGCATTTTAAATGATGCTCTTTTTCTACTAAAAACCCAATTCTCTGCACTCACCCCTATATTGACTACACTAAGACAGCCTTAGCTATTTCTCTAACCAAATCAACATAATTTTTTTCTACTGCAGAAGTGTCTTCTCAAAATCATGGGCTCACAAATGGAATTATGGTAACCCTTGGAAAATTACTGAAAAAATAATTATGAGCCTCTATCATTGTGGATTACAAAAGACCCACAAATGATCACACAGTATCTGAAATGTGTTTTACCAGCTTAGACACATGTTTATGAATAAAAGTATAGTTGTACTGTGCAGTACAGTGCAGGTCAGTACCAGATAAACATTTCCCTTTTAAATGTACACACTGAAGTCATTGTTCAAAGTAATAACCTATCCTTTTAATAAACCATCCTTTCCTACACTGAAATGCCTAAAGGTTTTCTAATATATATCAGTCTTTTGAACACCACATAATGAATTTAATGTAAGAAAAGGAAAAAAAAATGTATCAGTATGGATCCCTGCACATTAAGATAAACCTTGTTGCTCTGAGGTCAGCGTAAAACTTGCACCCAAACCAGATGAGGACAAAAATAGTTTCAGTAAAAATCTGATTCCTCACCATGTGTTTACTGCATTCTGAATTGTATTTGCTTTCCTGTGAAATTATTCCAGTTATGTAAATTATCTCAGAGATTTCATGATCAAGCTAATGTGTTTTTAGAACCTTCATAGTGTACCTGAGTTATGAGACAAGCATTAGTATAATTTTCCTTGACTAGGTGTGATTGAATAACCTCTACAGGAAAATAAAGGCAAAAAAGAAAAATAAATAAAATAAAGGACATCAAGCTAGTGTTTTCTCCCATCTGATCTCTCAGAAAGTAGGTCTTCAAAGAACAGCCATGGTGCTGCAGGAATTGACACTGGCAATTAAATGATATTTCCTTTCTGAATGGAAGTATGTGGTGCTATCACCAGTGCTGGTTTTCTGATGACATGGAAAATTAAGGTTTTTAACCACTTGGTATCATTTAGTGATGGCCTTTTCACAGGAGAGAGGGCATTGATCTACCTACAGAAATGGGAAAGAATGCCAGGATAGACAGGACCAACATTGTGAAAAGAGCACCTTTTAACAGTTTAAACATTAAAAATGGTTGAAACCTTAGTATTACTGGTAATTAAAAATATAAAAAAAATAAAATAAAATAAAATTTAAAAAAAAAAGAGGGAGCAGAAGAATCTGCAACAATGCCGTGGGTAACATCAAGCAAAATCTATACATGCCCCTCCAGCCAAGGGCTGTGGTCCATGATTTTTTGACGGTGCTTCCCAAAAGCTCTTGCTCTGGTTGTAAGCACCTTCCTGGATTTGTTGGTGACCTGTGTTCCCTTAGTGATTCCGTCCTTCAGGTCACTACGGTTGACTTGCATGCATGTCTGCTGGGATTTCAGCTCTGTTCAGCGCAATCGCCCTCCTGCCTGGCTAGGCCCGTCTTTGTCAGAAAGCCACTGTCTTTGTCAGAAAGCCACCATCCGAAGGTCAATGTGGCAATGGGTGGCAATTTCCAAGGTGTGCAGGTCGACGTGAGCAAATTGGAAGAGACAGACTCAAGAGTCTGCTCGCGTCCTTTGACCACCACTGAAATAATAATAATTAAAAAAAAAAAAATTAAAAAACCAACTTGATCTCGTGGAGCTGAGGTTGTTATATTACAAAAGGTATGTATCAATGTACTGTTACTGGTGTTAATATAACAGATGATTTCTTTTGAACGGTGCCTCCTGCCCTTGAACACCATAGTAAATTTCAAGGAGAGGCTGCATCCACCAGCACCTCACCACCGCAGTTCCCCCCCTGCTGCTCTGCTGCCAGGAAAGGGGGCAGGTCGGCTCCCCAGGCACTCAGACCCTGGGCAGCCCCCAGCAGCGGCCGCTCCGGAGCGGTGGGAAGCTTCGGGGTCCCAGTCCCCCGAAGCACATTTGGGCAGGAGAGGAGATATCGCCCCACACTGTAAAAGAGGGAGTCCTGTGAGCGGCTGGACCGGAGCAGCGGCTCCCCCGCGGGCACAGCGCTGCCCCCGGGATCCTCAGACCTCCTCCGAGGCGGGGCGGGGGCGAGGAGGCAGCCCGGGGCAGAAGCCCGGAGGCAGCGCCAGCGGGACGGGCCTTCCCAGGGGAAGGAAAAAGCCCGCATCCGCGGGGCCGGGTCGGGGACAGCACACACGCCTCCCGGGTGATTTGGGGAGGACGTCAATGTCCCAAGGGGGTGGCTGGGAAGCGGAGCGGTGCCACCGTCTCGAACCACGTACCCCCCCTCGTCTTCCCGGCAGGCAGGCCGGCCCTGGGCGGGCAACCCAAGCATCCACGTCGCTGTGGGTTTGTTGCCCTGCTTTAAAATGCGAAGGCTCGCTGCATGATTGGTTTTCTGTTTACAAGTGCAGATGGGGAGAAGGCTCACGTTCTCTTTCTCCGTGTGGTTTCCCCGCCTTGGAAGCTGCAAGGGCAACCCGAGGAGGGAGAAAGGGGAAAGAGAAGAGGATTTCCCAGTTTCAACATTCATCAGATTTACCCTGTCATTGCACTACAAGGTGCAGCGTGTGTCGAACATTACGAGCACGGGTCCATGTAAATGACACAGGCATGAAAGAGCCCTGGCAAGAATAAATCTATCGATGTACAGATGTTCCCTATTAACGTTATTGTTCAGCCTTGGTGGTTACGGTGGGAAGACACCGGATTAAAAATTCCCATTGCCACCCCACCTCTCCCGAACCTTTCTCCCCACACCTCTTTGTCTTCGCTTAATTAGGTAGGATATAATATTATCTTTTTCTCCTCCTCTGCCTTATTGAGACGTCTGCCCAGGCTCACGCCTTTAAACAGGAATGATATCGATCCCTCCTCCCCCTTCTGTCAATCCCGATTTGTCCCTTTTCGTGCTGAACAAACAATTAAGACAAGAAAGTACCGACTCTGCCGTAAAACTTAGCATACGGCTGTCTCCCCCCACACACACCACCACCCCCAGCAGAGCTGCACAGGCGCTGCGCTGCCCCTGGGCAGCGGGCAGGACCCTGCAGTGGGGCAGAGAGGGTGGAAGGGGGGGTGCACATTACGAAAGACATTTAAGACCAGGGGCTCGCTGCCAGCTCGCCCAGCGTCGGGTCCGAGTAACTTCTCCGCAGGGGAGAGCGGCGACAGGAGCAGGAGCAGCAGCTTGCGGCTGAGGGCGGGCGGGACGGCCGGACGGACAGACGGACGGGAGCAGGAGGACGGAAAGGATAAGCGAGAGCGAGCGCTCCGGCCCCGACCTGTCTGCGGCTGCCGCCCCAACTCTNCGCTCTGGGCCTCTCAGCCCTCGGCAGCTCTCGGCGACCGGCTCCGCCGCGCTGCCCCAGGGCTATGAATAAAGCCCAGGGCGATGGAAGGCCAGGTACAGGTGGCCATCTCCTCCGCGCAGGGCTAGCGCTGGTGTCCCAGCCCACCTCCTTAAACGGGAGGGAAACAAAGACGGCGAGAGAGGCAGGGAGAGTTGCCTGTAAGTTTAGCGTCTTTCGGTCGTGACTCGCAGAGATAAATGAGAGTTTGGAGGTGCGCGCAGTTAATCAACGCTACGGCTGCCTTACAGCGTGTGCAACCCGCAGATCATTAGGTTAAATGGAGGACATTCGTGTCCTTCCAGAATCAATGCAATTATTGTTGGCAACAAGGACAACAATTGGAGTGGCAGCACTAATTTTACTAACCTGCTATTAATTATGGTGTCCCCCACGCCCCAGACGGCGTTTATAACCCGCGGAAGCAAGCGGTGCTGGCTGCTTCTGGTTTAAAACGGGAAAAGTTGGAAGTGGAGTGCTTGGTCGTGTTGGAAAGTGTTAATCAGTAGGAAAGAGTGTGATCAGTGGAGCTATTCACTTGAACGTCACTCTGGTACAGGGGGTTAGTGAAGTGGTTGTGGCGCCTGGGGACCGAAGGCACTGCACCGCTCCGCTCAGGTATTGCACACTGAGAAATGTCTGCGTTAGTTCTCCGTAGCTCCCTGCAAAGTCAGCCAGCGCAGAGAAGAGGAGAGAAGACCTGCTATGGCACAGCCGTCGCTACCAGGTTTTAGCCGAAGCCTGGCTTGATCGCAGGTAAACATTTTCTGCATGGTTTGGTGGTGATGCTTGTGTGTTTGTGCGTCTCTCCCTCTACGGAAGCGGGGGATGGGGGGAGCGGTGGGGTTTATCCCCCCCCTCCTTTCGGAGCCTGCTTGAGCAGCGAGGCAGCTGAAAACGAACTGCTGGAGGGAAGAGAAACTATCTGTGATGAATCATTTGGCTTTGTGCAATCTTTACCTAGGACAGAGGGCAAATATATTTTAACACATGTGTGTTATTTCTTGGGAAGGGGGTGTGGATGTGATATTCAGCGAGCACTAAGGTAAGGTATCGGGTCAAACTTTCTGAATTTTAAGACAAACTTTAAAAGGCATAGAATTTGATCTCGCAAGTAGGAAAGTTTTATCTTCGCAGGCAAGTATGTTCAAGCTGTCCGCTGCCAGAGAGCTCAGAGGCGGTGGCGTTTGAATGCCTACGAGTCTGCGGCACAGGAGCTGGAAAGAGAAATCTTCCTTATACAGTCTTTGCTTTGCTAGTGAAAGCGTAGTTGCGATGCTCTGCACCGGGCAGGTGAATGTAGACGTGTTGTAGGGTCTGTCTAGCCACCCAGCAGCTGCCCTGGTCGCAGCGTTTGCGTCTCTTGCTGAAAAGTTTTGGCTGTGTGTGTGTGTGTGTGTATGTATGTGTGTGCGCTTGTGAGAGGGGAGAGAGAGAGCGTGTGCCGGCTCTAGCTCTCGAGTGTGAAAAGTTAATAAATAGGAAGAACAGAACGAGCATGTGAGGCCTTTTTGATTTTAAATCTACATTGTTTGCCAAGAGGATTGAAGAGCTACTAAATGAAAGCACTCAAATGGCTAGCTTTGAACAACTGGTTTTACGTGCAGTTGTAATCTGAGCAAACTAATTAGCGGCGCCTTCTTATGCAACTGTTTTGTTTGTCATCATCGCTCTACTGATCACAAGCCATCGCAGAGGTTTGTGCAGGTCGGCAACATCAGCTCGCTGTCCCCTCGATTCAGAGTGCAGGAGACGCAATTACACCTCAGCTGGGCTCAGAAAAAACACAGTGGTATTTACTGTCGATAGCGACTTTATGGGAGCTAATCTACTTGAAAATGTTGTAGCCTGCCCTCGGTTCCATGTCAGATCCCAAATGGGCAACATGTAGAGCTTCACAGCGTTTGTCAGGCGGTGTCAAGGTTGCTTTAAATCTGTAACCTGAAAACAAAGCAAAGTCGACGGAAAGAGCTCTCTAAAGTCTGTTTAGCCCATAAGCAAATTCCGTCGCTGAAATATTTCCAGGAGTGGCAATAACCCCTCCAAAAGAGGAGGCGATGAAAATGCAGATAGTAAAAGTGTAGCTGTGTTAACTGCCTCTAGATCATGTCCCTGAAGACGTCCATCAAAGCGTTAGTCCTGAAGAGGTTCCCTGTTTTACCTGCTGTGGCCTGTTCCAGCATCACAGCGTTTCCTTCTCATTTCATGCTTTTATGATAAAACTTGTATGAACGTTGGCTCCAGGTTCTCAGAAAAGAAACACGTAACTCTCGGAGAGAGACTTACTGGGGCTTTGGCTCTAAAATACTTGCTCGCCTGAGCATCCAGGCTGGCTTTTGCAGGAGGGGAACTCTCCAGTCTTTCCTATTGATGGCAATGGGTTTACTTGCTCAAACTTTGGAGAAAGCGGTCTGTGTTTCTCTCTCTGGAAAGCTGTTAACTCCTTTGTACAGGAAAGGGGCTTTGGCAAGGATCAATTTTTATTGCAAGGCAAAGACTTGCATTTTCCACATGCTTAAGGATATAGCCCACAGCATTAAGCGTCTTTGCTTGGATTTGAACAGTGTTATGTTGTGTATGTGCAGGAACCACAAAGGTTATTTTACATCATTGCGGGGCTTATTGCATGTTTGTGCGCTGGCACCAAAAATTCAAGATGAAATATAAATTGTGTTGAGTTTCTTATCAACAAAGGGCCATTATTTGTAGATTGTAAGTGAAACAAGTCATGAACGCTGGAGGAAGATGTGATGTCAGCTTTTAGCGTTTAAGGTTATTAAGTGTTTAAGGTTATTAAGGTTTTTTTGTTGTTGGTTTTGGTGGTGGTGTGTTTTTTTTTTAATGACTGCTTTCTAGGGAATACAGATTGGGACTAGCACAAAGCTGACCAGGGGTAAAGTAATAGAGCAGGCAGGCTGCAAAGAAAAATGACAAATAATTATCATGATTAATACAGGAAAGTTCCGCGCAAAAATGAGCACCAGAGTATTTGCATGGTGCAGTGAAAGACAACTGTGATATATAAATAGACAGGTACTATAAATATTGAATTTCACCTTGTATTTTAAAGTTTAATGGACTCATCTAAATATCAAAACCCGTAGTCTTCTGTGGGCCACTGCGGAGCTGACATCTGCAGTAGTATCAAAAGAGGGAAAGAAAAAAAAAAAAAATCCCAAACCCCCACAACACCAGGACTTCTCCCAAACTATAGCCTGGAAAACTGAGAGGACTTCTCCGGGCAGTCCTCTAGCTCTCCCCCAGCTAATTATAGTGCTTTACACCGAGCGGCTCTTGAGATAAGTGCAACTGTTTTCTCCCCCAGCACCGGTGAGTTATACTCCAGGGCTTAAATAAACACCCTCCAGCGCAATCAGCGCAGGAGGCAGAGCCAGCAGCTCCGAAAGCTGCGTGCAGACCATTGTGTAAACACCGGGTGTCTTTTCTCCCCAAACAATGCGCTAGCCCGTCAGCACGTCGCATAGAAGGAAGCTGCTTGTAAATAGTAGCTGGAAGTGTCCGTTATAGCCTGGCAGCACCGGGGTAGCAAGAGGAAAAAAGGAGCGTTTCTGTAAAAAGAAGCCAATGCTTAAGTTATTAATGTTCCCAGAAAGAAGGAGGTATTAGCATTTCAGGTGAGGAAAGAATAGGCACTTTCTTCTCTCCCCCAGATCAATACAGAATTCAAACCCGATTATTAATGTCATTTGATTTCCATTCTTTCTACCTTTCTCCAGGCTACAGATACTGTAGCTGTCAGGTTAATTTGCATGTACTGTCTGATATCTTTTATTTGCAAACACTCTAAAGCGCCATAAAACGCTGCTCGTTTTAGTCTAACTCAATCCGAGAACTAGTATTTTCATCTGTAAATTAAAGCAATTACGCAGCAGATATTATATTATGTGTACTGTGGTCTCCAGATAGTCATCAATCACCCTCAATCGAGCTGTCAGTGTGGGCAGATTCGTTTCTGGGAGGCAGTCTTCCAGCTGGGGAGAAGAAGAGAACATCATCATTAATTAGAGTGTGACCCTGGGGCTATTCACATGTCTGAACCCAGGAATCTCTCTGAGCAAGTCTGCACACCACGGAGCAGCGCTCAACTGCACCAGCAGCCGAGCTTCAGCCTCGGAGCTGAGTCCTCCGCTTCCTCCACTCGCCCAGAGGCTGCCTGCTCGCCCTGCCCCGACGGTAGCTAGCCGTCGGATGGAGATGCTGGAGCTGCTGGCCGGCGTCAAGTAGACCAGGGCCCGGGCCCCCTCCGCCGGCCGACAGCTCCAGCATCTCCACCCGACGACAGCACAGAGGATGTTGCCTGCTTAGAGGTGGGGGGGTGGGTACTAGCCCCCAGAGGACAGGGAAGCTGATGGTAGCGGTGGGGCGGGCTGGAGGAGAAGGGGGTGATGGAAAAGAGACTCCTTCCCAGGCCCTCCTTCATTCGGGGGTCCCAGGGAACCACCTCGCCACCTGGAAAGAAATGTTTGCTCTTGGTTGAGAAATAGCACTTGGCACTTTTGAGTTGTACCCCCACGCACCCTAATTCCTCCCCTTCACCCCTCCAGCCGTGTGCGTCTCTGAGCACAGGCGGGCTGGATGCGGCCCTCCGCCCCGCGAAAGGCTGGCTCTTCCAGCCGAGGTTTGCGATGGGATCAAAGCCGTTTTAACGTGAGAAGTCACGTCCTTTCAATCATTCCCCAGAATACGCTTGTAGGGTTTTCTACCTGTAATCACATGTCTGGAATAAAAACCGAAAAGAAAAGCAGGATTGCATGTCATGTGCTTTATTGTCAGCGTTAGCGCTAATTTTAACTGTTGATTAAATCTTAAATGAAGACTCAGTCGTGTGTCCCTTCATATGTCTTGTTTGTAATTGAGACTAATTATTACTGTGGGGTGGGAAGAAGCAGCTGCTCATTAATTAATTTCTAATTAAAAGTGCTTACTAGCTCTTCAGTGACGAAGGAGGGTGGGGGGAAATCTTAGCTGATATTACATTGATCCTTCAGATTAAAACTATTCATTTACTTCTCTTCCCTTCTGCGCAGAAATACATAGAAGTGTTGCAAGTAGGCGTAGCTGCCGCTGTAGAGCTTTCCAAACTTTCGCTCCCGTTAGGCTGACTGGGATGGTGGAGAGCCTTTTTCCCACGCCAGGGCAAAGGGTCCCGAAAATGAGTGTTAAACTTACAGGTTAATTTGAATAGGCTTTTACGTGACATCAGAGGCTCGGCTCTCTTAAAACAACCTGCTTCTGAACTGATATGTTTGTATCACTTTTGTTCCCCTCCCCCTTTTTTATTTTTCCGTGGGTGCAAGGTATGTATTTCTGTTGTCATGTTTGCCAGCCTCGGAGCTCACACGTAATAGTCACTTCTTTTTCGTAGCTGCAAAGGAGAAGGTGCTAAAAATCACTATACATTTATTATTATTATTATTATT
>VZTM01026267.1:0-42026 GCA_013400555.1 Jacana jacana | reverse complement strand
TTTGTGAGACACACACCCCAACAGCTGCCTGAAACAGAGAAAATGTCAAAAAAAAATAGGAAAATCACACTCAACATTTAAAAATGTTTTGCAGATCTTTAATAAAAACTGAAGTCTTATTTCCTAAAAAATTTACAAAAATAGAATACAGGACAAAACACCTCTGGCTTTCTTGTCATTTTCTTAAGCTGAAAGTTCCTTAACCTGGCAAATTAAATTCAAGAGTGTTTAGGACTTGACTGTTTGTAACTTCAAGAGGGATTTTTATAGACAGAAAATTGTTCCCTGACTTGGAGTCTGGCCAGGGCACTGCAGAGAGGAGCATCTTGAGAAAAAGCGATCTGGTCAAAACAAGGGATACGCTCATGCTAAACCGTTTAATATAAACCCCTCCTCCTGGAAACGAAACAAACTGTCAGACACTGCCACAGTGACCATCACAAACAAAGCAGTAAAGCATTTCATCACGAATGTTATCCCACACTGTGTAATTTCAGACAATAGGCACTAGTTTGTTCGCAATGAGTTTGAGCAATTTACCAGGAAATGTGAAAGCTGGTCAAGTAGAGAAAGGAAAAAATTTCCAGTCTATTACAGAAAACCTCAATAAGAAAAAATAAAATAAAAAAAATAGAGTGAGAGGATCTCTCCCACAGAAGACCATCCTAAGTTTAAATCGAGATGCAGGACAATAGTCCCTGTGTTTTTAGGACTTTATTAGAGCCAACAGTGAAAGGATAGGTAAGGCAAAACCTGAGAGTTCCAAAGTTCAGAGCATACAATAGCTGATGTACTAGTGGCATCTCCAAACTACCATCAGGAGACCCTGTTGGGATCAAATGTAATCTCAGGAGAAATAATATATTTGTGAGGAAGATGCATGCGTTGATCAGATAAAGCTTCAATCATGTAGCACAGCAGTGTCTAGGTACATTATTCACAAATATCACAGATATACACTTATTACAAACTCAGGACATTAACATGAAGGTGATACAGAGACTCAGTCAGCGGGATGTAGAAAGGAACATAGCAGACAACCAACCAGTAAACATCAGAACAGACTTTCAAAACACCCTGCTAACAGAAGAACGAAGTATAAGCCAGTCTCTTATCATCACAAGAATAAATTGCATTGGCACAGACATCAAGATGCCTGCAAGGTAAACACAAGACTTTGTACAATACTGGCATGAAAAAAAGTAGCTCTCTTAGACCCAGAAGAAATCGCCTTGATTCTCCAAGCGAGTTGGGAGCTCACAAAAACTATAAAAGAAAGAACTTGGTGTGAAACACTGCTAAGTTATATAATTGATGAGAATTTTAAGTGTTTAAGAAAGTTGTGATAACCACATTTAATGTTGCTATTTTAAGTACAGTAAAAAGCACATTAGGAAAGGTGGCTGTCCAAGAAGGGATATTGTATTTTGATAGGCTGCTTATGTGAGGCATTTATGCCTGGTATCTTCAAAAACTCTGCTTTCAAGAAGTGCTTTATGAGAGAGGACACTATACGTGTAGGAAGGACTAAAACCTGAACTATGCTCCGCTTTGGATCTCTCTCTTTTTGTGCTTGAACATCAAACACCAAGGACATCACTTCACTTTTAGTCCACCTTTTTAGCTTACCTGATAACCCTTAACACTTCCTTTCAGGGAAGTATAACTTCTAGGTGCTGCCTCTTCTCCTTTCTTCCTATGAGTGCAGTAAAGATGAAGCTACTAATGTCCTTCAAATGAAACGACAACAGTTGTAAAAGAGAAGGCATTGTCTGGGGTTCTGAAGAGACATGTTACTTGTCACCTTCTCTGTTACCTGTTAGTGCTGTGCTGACTTATTCCTTTTTTCTCTTTAAAGTGGATTTCACATCTTTCTCTAGCAGCTCCTTTGGCTTCTGCAGGCCTTTGTTTTCTTGTTTATTTTGTTTTTATCTGCAGGAACAATGCATGCTGGTTTTCCTATAGTGCTTTTTGTACACTGTGACCCAAAATCTAACACTTCCATTTCTTATTATCCACAACAGAAAATTCCAATATCTTGAATTAACTTTTCTGTTGAGACCAACCTCCTCCCAGCACAGGAACAATCACGTAGCATGTCTGTATGCTGTATTGTGGGTAGACACGAACGCTCTGCCAGTGTGCTAAGCCAGCCACACTCTGCTCAGCCACAGTTTGCAAAGCATCAAACCTGACATAATAAGCCCAGCCGATAATGAACCCAAATATGCTGACTGCAAGAAGGCAGACGACTATCCCACTGCTTATGATGTCCCATTTTTTGCAGCTCAGCAGGGTTATGTCCTCCTACATGTCAAATGAGTGTGCAGCTCACGCACCATATCAAGGCACCCACCTCCGAGAGGAAGCCAAGCCAATGGATTCATTTCATGTATCTGCAGCCACTAAATATTTGCCGTGAGCTAAAACACACATTCAGATTACAGCTTTCCCCCGCTAAGACTCATGTTTAAATAATTTTCAACTTCCTTTTTAATTATGTGCCTTGGAGCCCACTTTCCAGATTGAATCTTTACACTAGGCAGACTGGATCTATGCTAGAGCAGAATGTCTCCTTTCAGCAGTTGTCTGGTTGGAGATGTCACCCAGAAAGCCAATTGCCTTCTACAGGGAAGGGTGAAACACAAAGGAACTAAACTGGGGGACTGAGGACCCCAGTACAAGGAAACTCAGTGAGCAGATTTGGGGCAGACAGGGATGTGCGTGGCATCCCTGTCCAGCGGTGTACTGGTGAGCAGAGCCTCTGCTTCTCAGTCCCAGGCAGCAAGGACAGCTTGTTATACATGGGAGTGCTCAGCCTTCTGAGACCAGAATTTACCCTGCCTCAACCCAAATTCAGAAAGGCAAGCAAGAAAGCTGCTGCAGATGTCCTGAATTGTTGGCCTGTCCTTTTAAAACAATGTAAGTCATGTGAGAGGGATCAGCTGAGGGAATGAAGGAGACAGGCGGCTCCTGTGTTAACCAGTGAGCCTTTGAGGCCTCACCATTACACATCTGCCTGAACCCTACTAACTGAGGCAACACTCAGAGGGACAAAAAAATCCATCAATTGTTTTCCCCTGAATACATCACAAACATCTCTTGCCCATTCAATCCCTCTCTCCTGTACACCCAGCAAATTCACAAAGCCAGATTATCAGAACTTGTAAAAAGCATCACATTCAACAATATCTACAATGCTCCAATGGCTGAAGGTTGGATCTGATATGTCTGATGGTTATGGGCAACAAATTCTAAAAAACTCTTTATTGTTTCATTTTTTCCTGTGTGATTTACTTGAGACTGCATTAAATGATGGCTCTTGGATATGCTAAATTTAATTTCCAGAAGAATTCTCTTCAAAGCTCCCCTTCCAAAAGCAACCAAAAAATTTGTTTTCCCCACTGAAAACAGCTTCTGCTTTTGGGCAGTATTGGAATCAGGCATTATTAATCCTTCTCTGTGAAAATTATCTCCCAAGAGCAAGTCATCACAGCAGGTACCAACAATATGAACCTACAGAGTTCTGGTCATTCGATGTGGGAGCAGAACTGAAGGATTTCTTCTTCCAGTGACAATTATTTTTTTTGTCTCTGCCTATCTATAGCTTCCTCTGTAGGGAAAGTGATATTTGCTGTCATAGCTTCAGCCTAACTATGGAAGTTAAAAACATGCCCTGTCTCCATTACATGATCACAGGCAGACTTTCAACTCTGATAGTCTATGAGCTAAAGTCAAGGAACGTGCGCCAGCTGTTACAAAACAGTTTTCCTGGAAAATAGCCACCGGACCAGCAGTCAAACTAGGACATTCTACATACAAGGAAGAATAAAATAAATAAAAAAGCACAGCAGTACAACACATGATTTTAATAAAGTCAGGAATGCCATGAAATGTCCAGAAGAAAACATGTCTATACTAACCACTAAATTTGATGATCCATGAATATTAACTGCAAGAAGAGTACTGTGGCACTGAAACACTTACCCCAGCATCTTCACTTTCTATTGAAATCTGTTGTAGAAATTCAGGTGTCTTTCTGTCCTGTCGAAACTTGGATATTTGCTCATCTGAGTATCTGAGGACATCACATTATGTGATGTGTCTCACATCCATCACATGTTCTTTGTTCTCTCATCATCTCCCCATGGAGGAGGAGTATGTGGCGCCAGGCCTCTTGTTTTCCTAGGCTTTTTTTTTTCTGGTTTTGTCTGCACATGTTGCTGCGTACGGGATAAAGCAAGGTCACAAAGTATGTCTCACACTTGGAGTGGAAGCCTGTGAGGCTTCTGATGGTCTTTAGTTCCTTAGGCTTTTGTTTTAATTGCCAGAGAGCTTTCCTAAGGCTGTGTTTTCTTCACAGACAAGCTTTACCCAAATGCCCAAATGGAATAATGCTCTCCTGACCCAGAAGAGCAAAATTACCAGTGTCCATCACCATAATGCCATTTATATAGCTTTCTACAAACTCCAGTGGATAAATCCTAGATGTCTCCTAGAGAATTCAAGTGAGGAGTTGTGGCTTGGGGCCATTTCTGATCAGAAATTACTAAGTCTAATGCTCCTCATACTATGAACCATAACAACAAGAGAAAATATAGGTACTGTAGCTTTATTTAACACCCGAAGTAACCTCTGCAATAAATGTTCGCACCATTTAACTTCAGGAGAGAGCTTTGGTGTCTAAGTTAACACTGAACTCCCATGTACTGGTTCAGAGCTAGAAGCCTACTCATCCTCCCAGATGCCCAGGCTCTTATACTGATATTCTCATGCCAGCATGGAAGCAAATCACACCAACACTAACCACAGACCTACTCACAAATAACAACAAACGTAAGGAGTCAGCTCCCTCCAGACCAAAATGTTATATAAAATCCAGGAGGAGCAGTCGCAAGATGTGACAACACATGGCCATGATTGCTGGCATATATTATAAGAGGAAGGAGGATGTTTAGTCAGCTTGTCCAGGATGTATTGAGAGCTGTTGACAGCCAGGAAGGACAGTTTTGGGCAGTTGTCAGGGAAATTGCAGATGGATTAAACATTTTGGAGGGTCCGGGTATCTCAGTGCGGGTGAATGAACAGCTGGGAGGAGAAGGGGACTGTGAGCGCTCTCATCATGGCTGGGAGGTGCTTCTCTGCAACTCTCTCCATTTGACCCTGCATTTTGATGGCAAAGCAAAACCATTCTGCCATGTAGAACTGATGGTGACTTGTTTGGGTTTAGCTTTTTAGCTGTTCTGTTGCAAATTACCCATAGGAACTGCTGTTCCGGGTGGCTGAAGTTCATAGCATGAGACTGAAAACCTAAGTCAAAGAAAAGGGGCAATGCGTGTGTGTATGTAACTAAGCATATTAGCTTTCCTAAAGATTCAAAAGAGAATTAATTGCTCTAGAAGCAAGAAAGCTTACATTTAAGAGAATGAAAACAATGTCAGGCCACCAAGAAAAAACAGAGAATCACATGTTTAGCATATGCACGCCAAAGTTTTTAATGTTATCAGAAAGGAAGTTCTTTCAAGAAATGCAAAGTATCCTGACTTGGCTTGAACATAAGTATTCCCTTAGAAATGCTAACCATGAGGTAAAAATCCACAGAAAACTTATTTTGTACAGAACTTTTGTCCTAGGTATGAGTGAAACAGGGATAATTTCATGATGAGATATCTACAATGTTCCCCAAACAAGGCTCAGTATATTATCAGCTCAGGCTCTACCTTTATCCATGAGAGCAACTCTCTCTTTTTTTTTTTTTCATTGTTACAAGCATGAGCATTTTACTGTACATTGCAAGCATCCTTTTGAAGCACCATATTCATGTTGTCCTTCTAAACATGCAGAGATGTGTTTGGACAGGGCAATACGGGTTAATTGTTACTTTACCAGATATATATTGCAAACAAAACACTGACAATAAAACAAGAGACAGAAAATCAATATGGTGTCAGACAAATTAATTATCAATGGTATATGGAGTTAAAAATAATGGAATGAGATCATCCACTTAGTTATTTTCAATGGTCTGCCTCTCTGCCTCTTTTGAGCTTAGAATATTCTCTGCAGGTCTGAAAAAGGCATATTGACCTGTTCAGTCGAGCCCATTTCTCCACCTGCTTCTGCAATGCAAACTCAAACACACTTCACAAGCCCCATTCATCACCCTTTGCCTCAGATCATACCGCTTCCAGCCTTGCTGGGAGCACCTGGAGCTCTTATCCCAGCTGGGAAAAAAAGTACGTCCAATTTCCAAATATTTCCCCCTTCTCCCACTTCCTCCTGAGGTGCCCATCACTAAAACCCACCTACCCCCTCCACTGACCCTCACCTCCCACAAAGCCCTCCTGTTTCTCACTGCCTTCCCGATTCCCTGGCCTGGATTCCATTCCCATGCATTCCTTGTTCTCTCCTTGCTTCTGTTGGTGTATCCCATTTTGCATCTCCCACATCACTTGGGCTTTCTGAACTTTTTCTTCAAACCTGTTTGAAGGGCTTCATAGCTCCATCCCACCTGCAGCCCTTATAATCTACTGTGCTTTGTGCCTTTAGGCCAGGTTTCCAACTTGAATGGTACAGTTACAGACTGTCCCTTTCTCAAGCCAAAAGCAAATGTCTTCAGGCCAAATCCTGAGCTCATTTCCATCAGCTCGGCTCCCCTGATTTCAAGGGAAGGTTTCAGTCTCAGAGCATCTCATACACTGCTTCACCCTAGGGGATTACTGCAGCACATCACACTGGGAGCTGAGAAGTTCTCATTACCCAGTAATGGCTACGACTAGTCCTGCCTGAAAACCAAAGACAGGAGCTGGAATATTGTGTTTTTATAGTTGTGGGTCATTCACAGTTCTGTCAGATACATAATCATCACAGCAGAATTTGTTTGGCTGTTTTCAAAAACTTGGAATTGCTTGGGGGGAAAGGGGTGAAAAGCAACAAAAGGACTTAATTTTAGTGTATTCACTGAGGTCACCAAGTTATGACACATAGAGTTGGTTAAACAATTACATTTTTGTTCATTGTCGCAAAAACTGGCAGTTCAGATTTACAAGGCCAGTTTGTCTGTTAACTCACTGGTCTGTCTGGAGTCTCCCCTAGTGTCAGCATGTGAAAGCAGTGGCCTCCGATAACCAGCATTTACATAGGACAAAACGTGATTTTTGGAGCCCTCCTCCTGCCTGGATTACCAACCTTTAATCAACAGGGCCCAGAGACCAGTAACTCAGACTTTTTGCATTAGGAGACCCTTTCATCAACAAATTATGGCTCAGATCATGCCTCCAGGTGCAGCCCCGGGGCAGCAGTAGGTGATGAGGATGAGTCAGCCCAGGAGCAGCCCTGGGAGGCTAAGCAGTTTAGAGACAACCCTGGCAGTGGCACACAGTCACCCTCCTGCCCCTTCCTCAGGGCAGAAAGCACTATCTACCACCAGCCTCTTCCAGCAGCAGCCTGTAGCCCTCCTGTGACAGCCGTGCCATCCCTCCAAGCCACTGCCCACACTCCTGCCTGTGGGAGAGGGGAGCAGCTGAGGAGCTCCACCCGCAGCACCACACACCTGGGCATGGGCAGGTTCACAACGTCCTCACTCCTCTGCACGGACACAGAAATCTGCCCTGACAGGTTTCTCTCCCCAGCCGCAAGATGACTGAAATATTCTGCAGATGATAGGTCTCTGAGCAAGATAAATGAATTAACAGCCAGGGCCAAACCCACAGCTGCGGTGCTTTAGAGCCGCACTGATTTGATGCAATACGGAGATTTGATCTTTTTTTTCTCTTCCCTCCCCCCTGTATTTCCCTGCAAACCAAAGCTGTTGTCCAGCAGATTCTTCTGGCAGTAAACTTTGACTAGAGATCATATTATTGCTTTGGCCACCCTGTTTTTTTCACCTACTTCATATTTTTAAAAAAAAAACAAACAACAACATATTTTAACCTGATAGCTTTTTAAATAAAACATTTCAGTGCTTACATAACTTCCAGCGTGCCATCCTGAGTGATGAAAGCCAGCAAATCTCAGAGTAAAACCCGCCTGAATAATGGTGCTACAAATGAAGAAACAGAAGACACTTAGCAGAAAGTTGCCAAGAGAGGCTGTGAGATGCCAGATAAAAGACAGGGATGTATCTGAGGAAACAAGGCAACTGCAAGAGATAAGAAGGCAGATATAGAGATTTAAGCTCAAGAAATAAAGCAGATTTTTGTAAATCAGAACAACGATATAAAGACAAAGATGAGAGAGGAAGCCAGGAAGAACAATATTGAATTTATCAAGACAAGACTGAACAAACAAAACAAAACTTGAAAGTACAGTAGTAGGAAGAAAGCATAAGAGAGGGAAATATCACTTTATTGCAGT
The DNA here is from genome assembly GCA_013400555.1 of Jacana jacana. Lineage (NCBI taxonomy): Eukaryota > Metazoa > Chordata > Aves > Charadriiformes > Jacanidae > Jacana > Jacana jacana. The sequence continues at coordinate 33,671 of VZTM01026267.1, read as the reverse complement.
GCTGGAAAAAAAGACAGAACTCCGTAAGCGACAGGGCACAAATCATTAAAAGGACTGGAGTATTCTACAGAGACTGAGAGAGTCCTGCGTTTAGAGCAACTACCCAAGAAAAGAGTTTTTGCCTTCAAAAAGCACCTCTGAAATCACAAATGAATGAAATGCGGGCCTGACCAAAGCATACAGTAGGTCAAGGCACTGGCAGGCAGTTGCCTTTGATAATCCCTGGAACAGCCTGTCAGACAGCAGTGTGCCCTTTCTGATGTCTGTTTGGTGTCCTGTATAAAAAGAGCTGTTGGTTCTCCTTGCAGGAGATGTTTGTCTCTCTCACAAAAAACACCAGGGCAGCTGGCACAACTGATTCTCTGAGCAGAGAGGCTGAGAGATGACTGGACATAGACAAATATTTTTGTGTAATAAAGGCTACAGAAACAGAGATATTCTAAATGAACAAATAAAGCATCACAGCCGCAAAAATTTAAGAAAAGTGGCGTGAAGTGTATACACCAGCCTATAACAGCAGCCATACAGATTTGACTGTCAGCCCCTGAGTATGACCACAGCAGCAATGTGTGGCATCTGCATCTTCTTCCTCCAGCAGTGCCCAAATTCAGGTGGATATGAAGCACCTAAAGTCAAGGCAACATGTAAAACATTTCTCTAAATAGCCTTACAGTTTCTAGCCTTTTGTGGCTAAACAGCTATGTAGGCCTGCAATGGTTTCAGTGTATTCAGGAATCCTTGGAAGGTTTCTCTTCTGAAACCTTGCAAAGCCTCCCCTGTTTTGAAATATATGGTAAGGAGTTCTGCAGTTTATGCTCACACAGGCTGGGGAACCACTTCTGACCTTCCTCAGCCAGCATCGTTTCATCCATCCATATTCAGCCACACAATTTTACAGACCTCAGATATCTCTTTCACAGTCTGAAGAGACCTTCTCATAATTGTCTTCTTTCCATATCTTGGATCTTCACTGTGGTCTTTCTCTGAATAAGAACCATGCTGAACCATCAGAAAAAGCAAGTACCTCCAATGGTCTTTGCAGCTGATCTGTGGACCAATGGAGGACAGTTTCATGTCAGGATTAAGGAGCCAGGGCAGGGGCGAGATTAAAGGACAGAAGGGAGCAGAGTGGAAAACGTTGTTTCTTTAAGAAAAATAAGGCAGGAGAGAGTTGCTCACCTGGATGCGATCCTGAGTGATCTAGGTGTTCCTGCTCCGGCAGGGGGATTGGACTAGATGATCTTTTGACGTCTCTTCCAATCCCTGATATTCTGTGATTCTGTGTGACAGTACATAAATGAAGTGATTTAGGCCCAACACACGTGTAAACATGCAATGCAAGTGTAGCATGGCATTTCTGTGACAGAAGTGTCCAGTACAACCAGAGAGCAGAATTCTCCTTGAGCGTTTTGGAGTCACATGGCTCTGAAGCAGACCAGCAGATCAGGCTGAAGGTGCCAGATCTCAGACCAGCCCTTCTTCCCTACTGTTTTACCACTCTGGTCCAAGTTGCCGCAGCACCAAAAGCCAAAGCCCCTTAAGGATTGCAGCAAAATACACATTCTTCCTAATGCACAGGAGGATTTTTGAGTTACCTGTGAAGCTTCATTTCACCCCTTACTCCAACATGAAATTTTTTTCAGAAGAGGTGACTTTGCACTGCCATTAACTTAACTCCATTAAATTATCTTTAACCCTGGAGTGCCCCTTAATTTTAGTGAGATCAACCGCAGATATAGACACTATTCAATGCAAGGGAGACCCTACTCTCCATTTCTGCCTCTAAAAATCAAAGCCTGGGAAACTACTTTACAACTGAGACCTGTTACCACCCTCTCCCAGATATTTAAGAGGCCAGTCTATTTGTCTATAATATTAATTTGTCCTAGCCTAAGCAATCAAGTGCTACCCTGCCTGGGGAGCACAGCAACAGTCATAGAGAACTCATGGACAAATGTTTATGGAGAAGAACAAGAGAAAGCCAAGACAAAATGCTAGCAAATCCTTAAATCTTCTTTAACATCACCTACAACCCCCTCCCACAGATGCCACAGTAATTGCTAAAACTGTGGTATGGGCTCCAATTAGGCAATCTGCAGAGGGTAAAAACTTGGGCCAAATCCTGGAGCTTCTGCTGGTTTTTAGCAGCTACAGATCTGGCCTGGGATCTGCAGTTTACCCGTGACAAAGGCAAGAAAGAGTATGTCTTATATGTCCTGTTAGCATTCGAGCAAGCATCGCGTTTAATATTAGAAGCCGGTATGCATGTGGTTGCTTAGGAATGAGAAACATCCCTTCGATATGCCCTCCGATATGCACTGGGTTGCTGTGGGATGTTTTTGTGCATTCTACTTGAGCAGTTACCAGGGTCTGGAGTCCACGGGAACATGACATTGTAATCTTGGTCATGTTTTATTTATGGGGAGTAGTGCAGCAGATAGGGTGTGTTAACAAACAAAGATGATTGCTTCAGGGGCACTCTCTCGTCCTGAGGTAATTAAGACAAAGTAGTTTCGCTGGTTGGGGGATTCATGCTGCAGACAACCTTTTCCTTGCTAAAATGATCTGCAGCAACCAGGCCAAAAAGGCTAAATCAGAAGCAACATGGGTAGTGTTTTATCTTTGGTTAAAGGTGCATCATTAAATGGCACTGGCATAAATTATACTTCTTAAAAATCCATATAACATTAAAAACTACTGAGAAGAAAATGTCAGGCTCAGAGATGTGCAGATTTGCAGCTGGAGAAATATCCAAAGGGTTGCTGCTGTGGCCCAGCATCTCTTTCACAGCCTGAACTGAAAACAGTGACTGTCACCAAGGCCACCCTAACCACAAACCCTGAGAGACTCTGGCCTGACAAAACATGTAAACTCGGAGTCAGGCTCAGCTGTCAAAGAATCTCAGCATCACGAGGGAAATCTATTCCACCATCAAAGGTCACAACTCAGAGACTTATGGCTGCTCACATTTGTTGGTTATTTGCAAACTGTACGGCTGTGATCACAGCCCTGCAGTACTCACACCAGAGGAACTCACAGACATACACACAAGGCATAGGGCAGGTTTCACCAGGAAATACAATCAGAGCCTCCTCCTTGCCCGTCACTTCCCTTTTTTTGTCTCCAGCCCCATCCTCTCTAGTGCTGCAGGCCCATGAGGACAACTCCTCCCAGCTCCTTCTCACTCTCCATGGCAGATCAGGCTCTCCCAATGATGGGCAGGTGCTCTGGGTGGCTGAGGTCAGGCTGATCCCTCATGGTCCAATACAATCATGCTGTACTCCCCCCAAAAATGGAAGATGGCCTTTTTCCTTGCAGTTTTCACCTGACCCATTGAAAACAATAGGAGATTGTTCACTGGCTTGGATAAGCTCTGGGTGAAGCTTGTGTGGAAAAGCAACTTTTCTTACACCTTCAGATGCCACTTGCAATAACAACACATCTACCAAAGGATGGATTTTCTTTTAGGACTGAGGAACAAGATCAAAACCCACCAGAGTGGGACTCAGGAGATCTGCACAAAACTTCTGGTTACTTCACAGAGTTTTTTGTATGACCTTCAAAAAATAACTTAACCTTTCTGTGCTTCCAGATCCCCATTCATAAAGCTACTATAATAACAACTTAATAACAATTTTTTCTCTTAGTGTTTATATGTGCTGCCCAAAGATATTAAGTCTCTCACAAAGCCAGAGGCAGCAAGGAGGCAGCAAGCTCCAGCATTACTTTTCTGAGACAGTTATCGGCATATGGGGTATTTCAGAGCATAAACAATAAAGTATTTCATTTTCAGGATTCCCCATCTTTCACTAATAGGCTACATTTGCTGTGTAGGATGCTTACAGCAGTGCTGCTGTCTTCTGTCACCATTAACCCAGAAGAGTGGTCTGCTCAAATGAGAGACAATTTGAAAGGAAAGAATAAATACACTTAATGAAACCTGACAGGTACCTTTCACACCTTTCCAGGGAAAGACATTAATTGCCCCCTTTGCTTTTAACTGTCCTACGTTGATATTTTAAAATAGATCAATATAGTATAAAACCAGTATCTTGATTGCTTGAACTGTATGTTTAATTAGGCTAATTTGCATTTTTCTCTGAGTTAAATTAAGGGCTAAATTCAGGTCTGGCAGAAGAAGGAGGAACTCTTTCAAAGGTTATGTTGTGCTAATTTACACCAGGTCTGAATGTAGTCCACAGGTCTCTACTTATATTCGATAAATCCTGGGTGAAGGCAAGTGTTGCCATTGAAATCCCTTGTTTAGTAAACCTTTTAAAAAATCTTTTTTAAGATGGCAATCAAGGGAGTCCCAATCACTGCTTTGTGAGGAAAGGAGAGGTTTGCCAAGGAAAGGATCTGAAAGTTGCAGAAGGTGAAATGTCATGTGAAGGTGTGGTGGATATGTTTCTTCTGCCAGGTATACGGAGGCATATAAAACAATGGAAGGGCAGACAACATGTTTATCCCTACATGAGAAGAGTTATCTCCCTCCTTCACTTTGACTCCTCCTTCTGCTTTTTGAAATCCAAATGATTTCAACCTTTCCTCATCAAACATACGCTGTGGATTTCTAATCTCTTCCTTTGCTCCCTTCAGGACAATCCTTCAACTGGCCTACATCTTGAACAACAGTGTCTCCAAAGTCCTCACCAATGCTAGCCAGAGTGGACAGAGTACATCATGTCATTTCCAGGCTAATCTTTTGTTGAAATGTCCCATGTTGGTATCTGCCTTGTTTTGTGATAAGATGTCGTTGTCTCCCTGTCACTTGTCCTTCATACCCTTTTTATCTCACCAACGGTTGTTTAGTGAACTTAGTGAGTTATTAAAAAAGCACCAACTTTCAACACACTTTTGATCTGTCCCAACTTGGTTTGGTGTACAAATATAGTAAGTGTTGTCTTTAACACAGTATCCAAGGTTTTAATGAAACACTGCACAGAACTGCTCCCAGTACTGACCCCTTCAAACCTGCTCCATTTTGAGAGAGGCTCTACCAAGATGGCTTTTTTTCCCTCAGGCTGTGTGTCTCTTTCCCTGAACAGAAAATGCACCCTGAAGAGAAAATCAGGAGCATGTAGGAATTCAAATAAACTGAAATATGATGTGTGGCTAGTAGACACAGAGGCAAGCCAAGCAACACTTTACTTGTAGGTGTGCAGCTTGTTTTAGCAACCTTTGAGCTCAGAGGATCTGAATTCATTTTTGCTTAAGCTCCTATTCTGCTTAAGCAGCTATTGTGTGGGAGAACTGCAAGCGCAGATCTCCAGTCCTCTGGGCCATAAGTGTTTTGCAGGAACCAAGAAGCTTTCCTTGAGGCATAACAACCAGTACAAATTAGTTCACATTAACAGTTTAGGGAGGAGTCAACGTCCAGTCTTTTCTGGCCAGAGGAAGAACGACCAAAGCCTCATCTATGGGAAAATAGAATGGTGAAGAGAAAAATACTAGTTTTACATTGAGGAATCACTCATCACCATGATTAAAGTGGTAACATGAAATCACGTCTGAGTAACAGCTAACAAAAGAAACAGTCTCTGAGTATGGAAAATCATGTGAACTCTGTGGCCAGAGTTTCTGCATATCAAGACAAGTACATACTTCTGGGGAAAATTGCTTGAGAGATTACGTCAGACTGAAATGACAAAAAAGTTACTTAATTCTGCTGGCTGATCATTCACATACATCACAGAAGTTCCTACTGACATGCACAGCCTACTTAATTTACTGAGAGCCACTGCTTCCTACTGCTGTTTCTGAGGACTGACCTACTGAGGTAGTCACACTCAGAATCACAAAGCAATGAAGAAAATTTGGTTTAAAACACTCCTCCTTGCTTAAAAAAAATCTGAAGAACATGTTAGTCTTTTTGAAAAAATATATCGGATATTAAAACCATTTACCAGGCTGGGGTGGGTAGCACAAATTTGAAAACAACTCTCAGGTGCTAAGTAAGTAAGCCTAGTGGCATAGAGCAACGCTGATTTACCATGGGCAGGGTCCCAAATAAAATGCATTTTCTAACTTGCTACTGAAAAAAATAAAATCTGCTGGGAAGAGGAGCCATCTTCACAGACATATCGCCATCTCCATTGGTCATTACCCCTGTTCTGCATACATCTGCTATGGAGTATTGTAGCATCGTGGATGGACAAAACATTCTACAGCCATGGTCAAACATCTGTTGCAGAGCAAGATGTGGCAATTGCGATTGCACCGCTGAGGTCCTCTCTTTTTCTCAGACTAGCTTGATCTGTCAGCAGAGAACTGATTAACCTAATCTACCTGACTTTTCATGAGAGTTGATGAGGAGCACCCATGCAAGCTATCCTGCAGCTCTTTTATAGAAAGGATAAACTATGGCAGAGGAGTAAACTGCAAATACTTCACATACCAAACTTCAAAATTAGCACATACATAGAAATATTTTCATCAGTGGACATTTTTCATACAGAGACATGATATTTGACTCGAATTGTGTTTTCCTCAACAGTAAAGTTCATGTTGTTACTCACTGGTGGTTTGGGCATTTTAAATAGCTACAATTTCATACTATTACTTCAAGAGTCTTTGCAATGAACCAAATTATGGATCTAAATTTTAACCTCCTGCAGGCAGAGAGGTTTTTATCAAGGTGTCATTCTGACAGCTTCACCATAGACTACTGGAACACTTATAAGCTGTATTGATCTGGAAATGACTCTGCAGCCTGTCATATCTACTGAAATGGTGATACCACTATCCTGGCCATCTGTGTTTACTCTGAATTTGTGCTATTTGTTGGGTAGAGTTATGGGTTTCTGGACCTGAAATATGAGGAGTTAGGAGTTATGTCTCTCCTTAGTAAAGATGAGGCTAAGCCACAAACTGAGACAAGGTGAGTCTGGCATTCCAGTTTCTCTATGCTCAAAAACACTCAGACATTAAAGGTGATAATTAAAGTCATTGGAATATGAGCAGAACACTATCTATGACAGGATATTTTTTTTCTGAAATACCTTTGGACCACTGCCTTATTGTCAAAAGTCATTTGGAAATGTACGGCTTGTTAAAAGTCACTGGGTCTTAGAACTCAAGTTACCTCTAAAATGAGATTTAAACTCCCATCTCACTTAGGTATTTTGAAATGTCTAACAGGCTTGATTCATCAATGATCCTCCAACACACTCCTTTCATCTGAACATTATTACCATCTGAAACATGATTTTGTCTCTTGTTTATATCTTTTAAAATCTCCTTCCCTCTCCTCTTCTAATTCTGTAGCATTTCGTTCTGTCAGTCATTGGGGATATTTTGCAGGAATGGTGCTTTTCTCAGTGAAGCTGCATTATGTTACATCATTGCTAAGAATTCAAAGTATTCCATGATAAGCACCTGGTTTCTGACTAGATTGATGCAACCACATCCTGCATAGAAACTACTATTGCTGCCAATGTCCATTGCCTTGGTTTTTGTTGATGGTTCACATTGGGAATAGATCATATGAAGACTTTACTTCTTTGGCCGTATTATTCCAAAAATCTGTCTCACCATCATATCACAGACTGTTAAATGATGAGAGTTTGTTCTGGAGTGTTTTCATGTCTGCTCGGCTTTTGTAATTTATCTTAGTTTTTCTCATCTCTCCACATCCCTCACCAGTGGGAAGACCCATGCACCATGACGAGTGAAGCTTCACATCCCCCAAACACACAGGTCATTGTTTCTGTCTTTTCATATAACTTTATTGATAGATTGAGAAAAAGAATTATAAACTTCCTAGTATACTTTGGTACTGTGGAAACTTCACATAAATCTGGCTAGTTACTGCACTCTGCTTTATGATCTATTGTTTTCCAGTAAAAAAAACAGTATTTTAGGGATTTTAATAGTGTTTGCTAGAGTGTTATGTGGACATGTCCATATGCAATGGCTACTCCTGTTGTGATTTCTAGAGGGGAACCAAGGGGTCTTCATTTATCACTGTAATATCAATTTTAAATCTGCTTTGCTAAAGTAAGTGGCAATCTTAAGGACATAGTGCTGTGGAACTAAAATCACCTCAGTCACACTTGTCTCTTAATTAGGAGGAATTCAAACATAATCAATATTATAGTCTATCTTTCTACAGTACTTGACATTTGAATCTAAGTCATGCACACAGAGATGTATACATACTTTTTGCACACGCTCACACCTATAACTTGTTAGTCATCCATTCTCTATGCTTAAAACTTTTTTGAAGAGCAATATGTAATTTTTGCATTATTGTAATTCCTAGCCAGTTTATAGGAATCATTAAAACGTGTTTGTTTTCCTTCACATTTTCATATAGTTTTGGTGTTGTCTGATGTTGCCTATGGCTTCTACCAAGATCAGCACTGGTACTTGCCATTAAAATATCTAAGCGGTTTTCACTTGCACAGGAGGTATTTCACAGGTATCCCGCCAGAAAAAGAAATAAATAAAAAGACACACATAAAAGGAATTTTGTGTCTAACTTTTGCACAGAAAAAGTAATCTGTAAATGAGTACACTGTATAGCACAATAGGGGCCTGATTAATATAGGAAATAGAGGAACTAGAACGTCTTTTGGAACTAGCCTGACCCTCCTACTACAGTCCAACCAAGCCCTGGAGCACATGCACACCCTCAGCAGGTGTAGTGCCATATCGCTACATCCTGTGATTAAACCCACAGGGAAATGGCCAGTGACAAAACTGGATGAAGAATCTTTCTTACCAGCCTCTTTTTTTGTTATCAATGGGCAGGTACAAAATTATATTTGACTCTGTCCTGGATAACATCCTGTTTAGGAAATGTATGGAAAGAAGTATTCTTGCATAGGCAGTGGATGGACAACAGGAGTGAATAGGTCTTTTCCACCTCTAACACACGTGATCCTGGAGAACAATCTGTCATCTGTCAGACAGTGAAATGTATGTTGTCATTGAGTAGCTAAAGGTCAGTGTTTAGCTGAGCTAGGAGAATAATTCACAGCAAATCAACTATTAGGCAAATGTTGTCTCTTTTTTGCTTACAAGTTGTCTGCAAATAGATCACAATTTTCTCAAATATATTCATTATTCAGAATTGTTTCCTGAATGATTTTTGTGTATAATTATTGGTCTGTTCTCGAGCCTTTCGAGTGCTCAGTTTTCAAGCTGTTTTAATTGGATGTACAGATCATATAATGTCTTTCTGCCCTTTGATAGAATCATAGAATTGTCTAGTTTGGAAGGGACCTTTAAGATCTTCTAGTCCAACCATAATAGGGTAAATGTAACTCAAGGACTCCTCTCCAGAGGAAACATCTCCATTATGGAGTTAGAGTTCAATGGCCACTGCTATTCTGTTATATTTACATTTATGTAAATTTTTTGTATGTAAAACCCCTAAACCAAACTTAATCACATGGAATACTTATGTAAAACAGGAGTAAAACTATTGAATCCAGAGAAGCAGTATGATGTAGAATCACTGTGAGAAAAAAGGCCTTGAGAAATTAAATCACCTTTATAACATGTTTCTTTGTTATAATAATTAATAATTACACTGCTGGCCTAAAGTATCTCTCATTTCATACTAAAGTTTGAACCCCATTGGTTTCGTTTGGATTTCACAAAAATTTTTGCAAACCTTTTTCTTTTATTGATGATAATAGAGTTCTTGGGTGACACAAGCATGTGGAAAACAGGAGTGTCCAACCCAAGGATTCTGCAATGAGACTCAGTTGGATTTAGTTGTTTGCAGCCTTGCTTGTGTGATTTCTCACATTTCCTCTGTCAAAAAGGTCTAATCCCGCTTTTTCCCTTGTGCCAATGTGTGTGAGCAATCACAGCTCTGACAGACAAGTTCTAGCAGATCCAACAGCAATGAGGTATGGCATTACCACTTGCAGGAGTTCCGGGCTTCTCCTTGCCAGGGAGCTATCACCCTCCCTAGCAGAGGCAATGGACAGAAAGATCCCTTATGTCCCCAGACCCTCCCAGCTACTGGCCAGGATGCTGATGCTAAATCTTCAAACTCCACACCAACATCTGCGAGGCTTGCAACACCTTTAAAGCTGACAAGATGACACAGCAGCGTAAAGCTCCACCAGAGTGAAGTCATGTTTATGGGGTGTCAAAACCACCCCATTCAAATTCGAGCAGTACAAAATTTAGAAGTAAGATGTAACAGCCTTTACAGTTCACTGCAGAAGGCATTCAAACAAATGTGGCATTTTGGGAATTACAGCGTGAACTATTGCCCAATATAATTGTCAGCGCTGGGTTCTGATTTCATTTTCACTGGCTTTTCATGAGTGCAACTTTTCAAAGCCTGTAACTTTTATATCACTCTGAAACCTTGATCCAGCAAAGCACTTACACCCATACCTAAATTTAGATTGTAGATTCAGGGAGCCTGAGATCAGGAAGGGGACCATATGTAGGAGCTCTTCTGTAGCACAAACCACTTAGCTTCCCCTCCTGACTTCTGAGTTGAACCAAGTACTTTAAAGTCCAGGAGCAGTTCCTTTGAAATGAATTTCAATGACCCACCTGCTTTGAATCACAAGCCTGTTATATGGTTTGTTGGACCAGGGCCTCCAGGAAATCAGAATCTGGTCTTCGACCCTCCAAATCTCTCCTGAGCTTTCCAATAATGGTTTGAATACCAATTCTCCCATTTAAGTTTTCCATGCATTTGCTAAGAAGTTGGCTTGATAAAGAGTATCAGGACAGTGAACTGTCTTTGCCCATCGGCTCCTTTCCTCAAACTGCAAGTTGTGCAAAATTTTGCTTTTACCTGTGCATATCTTTGTCCCTAGCTGAGGAGGAGGAGCAGATATTTAGCTGCAGTTACATTCTGGTGCTTCTCACGTAATAATACCCAGTCTGTGGCCCATATTCAGCTCCTGCTTAAATTGATAAGTGTTCTCCCTATTTGCATTGGCATTCAAGAAGCAAAACATATCAACAAACTTAGGTGCCGACAGCACACAGTTGTGTTTATGAGGATGGAAAGAAACACAAGAGCAAAGTTCTCCCTTTCTTCAGGAAACTGTATTAATTGCCCCCAAAATCTCACCATTTCACCTACAAAATTTGTTTTAAGCATTATTCTACCATTTTCTCTCAAGATCCCTACTCAGAAAATATGTTGCATTATATACATATATACTTCACAGAAAGAGTGGTCAGTCACTGGAATCGACTGCCCAGGGTGGTGGTGGAGTCACCATCCCTGACTGTGTTTAAGAGTAGATTAGATGTGGTGTTGATGGATATGGTGTAGGGGAGAACTTTGTAGAGTAGGACTGATGGTTGGACTCAATGATCCCAAGGGTCTCTTCCAACTAAAATGATTCTATAATTCTATATTTACATCCAAGGAATGTAAGCAGAACTTGAGCATCTGCTCAGCATCATGCAGGTGCTCACGTCCTCCCCAGACAAGAATTCTCTCCTGATTTGACTCCCATGAGAACAAACAGAAAATATGGCATGAGCTCTATCACACATAGTGAAGCTTCCACTCCTCGCTCCCTCTTTTTTTACCCTTCCCACCCTTCAATTTCAAAGAAACAGGAAAGACAAGATTTGGAGATCAAGTCAAATGTCCAATTTATTTTTATAACTTGAAACTGGAACAAACGTTGTTTTGAACGAGCGTACAAATGAAATGGTAGACACATGCTGAACTCAACATTGTGACAATAAGGGAAAAAAAAGAGGCCAAAAATCTTGTACAGAGAATAAAAGGAACAATAAATATTTCACTAAGCCATATTGAAATGACCTCCAGCCATCTCAACATTTTATCCATAATAAAAAAAAAAGTGCTCTCGTTTTTTTAAACAGAGCACAAATACCAAGCAATAATAAATAGTTCCAAACTTGTAGTAAAAGACAAAACCTCCAAGTAAACAACAAAAGCTCATACAATAAGTAATAGAAAAAGGTAATAAAAATATTTTGCCTTGCCGGTACAAATGCAAACAACTTAAATCAACGTTACTTTGCTTTGCAGTTCTAAAATACAAAGAGCACCATAAAAATGAGTTTGCCTGTGATAAACAAAACCTTGGACTGTCTTTTACATAGGACTGGGATGAAATGCTGATTTTTTGACCCTTTCCTTAAAAATCAGTATTTTTCTTTCTAAAACCAGGTTCTCAGACCTGTCCTGTTGCCAAGGGAGTCAACTGGAGTTTTTCTCCTGACTTCAAAGGCAGCAGAACTAGACACAATGGAATTAATAAATTCAACCTTAAAATAATAAGAAGAAACTATTTGAATTGTGAAGAGAACTATGGCAGCATTCTAGCTATTTTATGTCTATGTAATATTGTGCTTATGGCCTAGTAAACCAGTTCTTCTGAGCAAGAAGAAAAGGAGGGCCATTTTGTTGCCACTACAGTCTGCAGAAACACAACCCTTGTGCTTTTGGGTGACTTATTGTTAGTTTCCTTGATTCAAGTCACAAAATTAGACAACTGCTGGTGTTAGCTATCCTGGATAATTGAAAACAACAGGGAGACTAGAGCTCCTAAGCAACTTACGCTAAAATGAAAGGTAAACCTCTTTCTTAAGTCATTGAATTGTGGACTGAAGATATGCAGTTAACTTCTGATCTTCGTTGCACCAATGCATGTCCAAGGGATTCTGCTGAGTTCTGTGACATGACTCTGGATTTATATGAATGCCAGAGATCGAGATCTGAATTTTCAACAAAAAGTGAAAATATGCCTCTAAGGGACCACATGCCAGCCTCAGCTACACTGCAGTAATCCAGGACAAAGAGTGAGGAATAATTCCTGATTTATATCCGTTTAATTGAGATCCAGAATTTGTCCAGAAGTCTTAAGAGTATGTTGTTCAAGCCAGGAAGACATATATCTATCTGTTAGATAGCTGGACCAAATTCTCCCTACTGTCACACCCATGCCTCTCCAATTGCTCCAGCAGTTCTGCACCGATGAAAGCAGCAGAGGAATTTGGCACTGGCAATATTTTTTTGTTGTTGTTGTTGATTGTGTTTTAGTTTTACCATCATTTCCTGCAAGAGTGGTGAGCATTTTCTCCTCCCCTTCACTAGAGCATCAGTGCCTCTTCTGTCACCTGTCTTCCCCTCGACCCAAAAGGGAGAGAACATGAGAGAGAGAGAGAGAGAGAAAGAACAGCAAAGAAGAGAGAAATCAAAAAGGCACAGGATTTCATCCCAGTCCCTCAAACATTCAGAAATTTATGGAATGTACAATTAGGAGTGAACAGCAGCAAAGCAGCTAATAACATGGACTGGCAAGACCTGTACACGGAGTAGGTCCTGTTCTGACAGGGAAGAGGAGGGCTGTGCCTGGACCAATTTTACTTCAACCCGGTTACAACTGTACCAACAGCAGCCCATTTTACCATTTTTCATCAAAGTGGATGCAACAGCTCTAGCTGTTTGCTGTAAAACATCTTTCTTCCCGAGAGCGGTGGCAGAGTGAGGGGAGCAGTGAGTAGGGGGTGGCCGGGAGAGGGAAGATGTGTTGGAGAGCTTCTTGTTTGGAAGGGGAGGGGGGGAGAAGGGAATCTCCTCTCTCTCTCTCGAATCTGCAGGGAAGCTGTGGGATGTCACCCCAGACACCTTTGTGGGAACTGAATTCCATTTCACACAAATTGGCAATAACCATTCAGCCTGGTTCAACCATACCTGGTAAAACCTTGATGCAAGGGGTCCAGGCAACTTTGAAGTTATTTAGAGCCCTGTGGGAACAGCACTTTTTTGTAGGCCATTTCTGACAAAAAAAAAATATATATACAACTAAAATTATTTGTGAACAACAAGAACAAAAAAATTAAAAATAAAAAAGCACTTAATTATTTCGTTTTGTTTCTTTTACTCAAAGGTCGTCTAACAACCCCCTTTTTTTCCTGTACAATAAGGACTTCACATACAAATTTTTTTTTATTTTTGCAATATTTTATCCTGCCAAATTAAAAAAATATATTATGGCAGCCTGTTTGTTTGTTTTTATTTTTATTTCCAAATTCACTAACAAAAAGGTACATTAAATCCCTTTAAAAGGACAAGCGTACAGTTAAAAAATTACAAGCTTCAGTAAAAATACAGCAAGTGCCTACATCATATGAATCAACCAATATCAATATCCATTCCAGAAGGGGAAGGGAAGGGGGGAAGGGAAGAAAAAAAGAGAAAAATAGGTACAGGTCAGAAACGTGATTTTTTTTTTCTGCAAAGCAATAACAATATTAAGCACTTTTTTCTACATACTTTTTCTACATGGTGTAGCAATCACCTTTTAATCCCCAGTACAGGATTCTATACATTTTTTGAAATAAAAATTCAACACCCAAGGCAGAAAAAAATTTACTAAAACTCAAGACTTTACAGTTACAGTGACAAGAACAAATTTATAGACCCACCATTTAAATTTTACTGCAACATTTTCAAGGAAAAAAGAAAATTTTTTTTTTTTTCTTTCTGGTTTTGTAAAATGCCCAGGCATTCTCCATTATTACAAATACTGGTCCACTTTTACAGTAATCAAGAAATTTTAATATATATAATATATACTAAAACCCCGTCACCAAAAGAAAACAATATACACATGGCCATTATGGCATTTCTTTTAATAACCTATTAAGCAAACTTTGAAAAAAAAAAGATTGCTCAAACACACATACACACAATTTCTTTTTTACCCTTGTATGTATTCAATACTGTAAACGTATTTTAAGACAGAGTGCACTAAATTTAACTTTTAAAAAAATTAGCCGTTGTTCCTGAATTGTTTTTTCTCATTCAATGATAACAACTTGTAATTTGTGTCATTTGAGTTTTAATTCAGCAGTAAATCATTTCCATTCCATTTCCTAAGCAGCGTTGTCCTGAAAAAAAAAAAAAGGCTGAGAATAATTCAGCTAATGGATGTCCGAAGTTGTGCTGGGTATACATCTTCATTTGATTGGGTCTTATGGCATTTTCATGTCCACTATCTTCAACCAGTAATTATTTTTTTTAAGTAAATGTGGCTCTTTTTTTTTTCTAAAGAATGTACTTTTCTTGTTTTACTTTTTTTTTTTCTTAAAAGTCTTTTCATTTCACAAAAACGTTTTGCATTTGTCTCAAGAGACTCAAATAGGAAGATCAGTTTTCAAGGCACTCACGTCAAATTGAATGGCAGTAGAAAAACTGTCCAATAAATTATTTTTATTTATTTTTCTTTATAGTGCCAGTATTGTGAATGCCATGCTTAGCAACACTGACACTTAATCTCAGCTGTTCCCTTACAGTTTAACCCACCTTTGGGCCAAGTAGAAGAGTATGATGTAATTTCTTGTTGAGAAGCCATCTTTCTCTTAACCACAAACAAAAGCTTTAAAGTGCGGGTCAACATAATTAAAATCTCTAACCATAATTGTCCACTGTTTGTTAATATTAGTCATCAAAGGCTTTAAAAAATTTGGAATTTTAAAGTAAGCAGGTGCATTTTTCTTTACTTTTTTCTGTAGTAATGCTTTTCTCCGAATGCAATTCCATTCTGTTCCTAATTAAGTCAAGAGGAAAGCTTTTTGCGACTTCAGTAGGAGCAGAATCTTGCCAAGACAGGTAAATCAACTAGAATTTATTTTTCCCTTCCTTGTAAAAACATCATTGTACATCATATAAGATAGTTCTAATATTCCCATTCATAAACCAAATGCCTATAAGCTGAGGCTTTTCATTGAGAAATTCACACTTTCTCATCCTCTGGTAATTATTTTAACTACAGCAAATCTGGACTAAAGTTGATGCCCTGAACTCAGGTTTATGATTTTGCAGTTTAACAAGAAAAAACCTTGGCTGCTCCAAGGTATGAAATGAATATTACAATACTCAAGATGTACTTTTACTGTCTCTGGGAAGAATGGCAAGATGGGAAGAGGCAGGGAAAGACACCCCAAAAAGTTACAAAATGGTACCATAAGGTTGCCATAGCTTTGACAACGAGAAGAAACTATCTGATAGTAATGCACAGTTAAGAACGTTTATGGGTTTTGAATGTAGCTGCCTTCTGCACCCATGTCGGTTTTTGCTGCCATAACTTCAGTGATGAAATCCATCTAGAAAAGGCCTCTATCGTCAGCGACATTGTCAGTGCATTTGTCTCCATTTGTATTCCATCCAATTCCAAATGAAAGTGCTAATTTCAAAGATTGTTATCCGCTGTACAATTTTGTTTTCCCTAATCTTCAAGGTTATTTAAGAAGAGGAAAGGAAAAAAAAAAACAGAAAAGTAAAAAAAAAAAAAAGTAGAAAGAAAGAAAGGAAGAAAGAAAGAAAGAATTCTGTTCAAATGCTGGCTTCTTCACAAGAAATTACACACGCTTAGCTTAAATTTCAACAAAGCAGCGGCCCAAAAATTATAATTTAAAAAGATATGTTTCTCCCCTACAATGCAAGTAATCTCAGGCTACGACTGGGTAAAATTAAAAAGGGATACCCAACAAAATTTTAAAAGAAATTTAAACAGAAAGAATAAAAAAAAGTACCTGCACATGCCAAAAAATTACAAAAACCCAATAAATACAGAAATTATTGCACAGTTAAAAGGCTCCACAATTTTTACTGCCTTAATCAACCCTCGGGTTTAATAGAACTTNGGGTGGGGAGGGGGGGCCTTAGCTTCTTTCTGCCTGCTCAATTTTGACGTCATTTGTCAGCAAATGTTCTCCATGCCACTTTTTCATGTGTTTCTCCAGGGTGCTGTAAACACTGAAGGGCATCTGGCAAATGTCGCAGCGGTAGACCTCCTTCCCTATCTGGCCATGCGTTTTCATATGGCGCGTCAGCTTACTGCTCTGGGCACATGCATAGTTGCAGAGCTCGCATTTGTAAGGCCGCTCTCCAGTGTGGCTCCGACGGTGCACCGTCAAATTGCTGCAGTTCTTAAAGACCTTGCCACAGTACTCACATGTATCGCTCCTGCGCCCTTCCTTCGAACTTGGTCGCCCGGGGCCGGGACCGCTGATGTGGGGGGTGCTGCCTCCGCTCGCCGTGCCGCTGCGCCCTGAGAGCCCCCCGTCCAGCATGTCCCCCGGCGGGGTGGAGAAACGCAGGCTCCCGTTCTCCGACGAGTGCTCGGAAGAGGTCGCGAAGGGGGATTGTCGGGAGTCTGTGAATCCGAGGAACGGATCCTTCATGAAGTGCCGCGATGCTGCGTACCCTACCAGCCACTGGGAGTAAACGTTTTCGGAAGGTATTATCGTTGCTGGTGGCAAGTCCAAATCTTTCTCTACCTTTATTCTTTTAGAGGAATTGTTTAAACTGGGGCTCGTGATAGGCGTTGGCTTGCGGGGGAACAAGTTTGGGAATGGTTCACCCGGGCCAAAGTTTCTTCCGTTGACCGTCCCTTCCTCAGTGCGGTCTAGCTCTCCTACCACTGAGTCTTCATCGCCTGGATCTCTCTGACAGAGGTCTCGAGGACACAAGTCTCGCTGGTCGGAAGACCTTTTCAAGAAGCCACTCCTCTTCTGTTTTTCAGCTAACATGTCATTATATTGCTGGATGGCACCTAGACTTACATTCTCGATGACTTTTCCCAAGACGAGAGATTTCTCGTCTGGCAGCGACTTGGAGCCATTTTCTCGGTTACGACTCAGCTCCGAGTCCATACTGAAGCTCGACTCTGGCCGGCTCTCATTTTCGAGCTCCTCTTCCTCCTCCTCCTCCTCTTCCTCTTCTTCATTGTCATGGCCCAGGGAAGGATCACTTTCGTTCCTGAAATCTGCATCACTGGATTTCAGTCCCTCTCCAGTGAGCTCGCTTGTGCCTGGCTCGGGGGAACTAGTGGTGGACAGNAAGAAAGGAAGAAAGAAAGAAAGAATTCCGTTCAAATGCTGGCTTCTTCACAAGAAATTACACACGCTTAGCTTAAATTTCAACAAAGCAGCGGCCCAAAAATTATAATTTAAAAAGATATGTTTCTCCCCTACAATGCAAGTAATCTCAGGCTACGACTGGGTAAAATTAAAAAGGGATACCCAACAAAATTTTAAAAGAAATTTAAACAGAAAGAATAAAAAAAAGTACCTGCACATGCCAAAAAATTACAAAAACCCAATAAATACAGAAATTATTGCACAGTTAAAAGGCTCCACAATTTTTACTGCCTTAATCAACCCTCGGGTTTAATAGAACTTTGTAGACACAGGTTATATTTTAAGTGCCAAAGTCTGGCACCTACCATAGTTATGCTAAGTTATGTTTACGGAGGCAAGTTAGGTCATCTTTTCTCAGTTGGCAATAGTTAAACTGTACAAATAAAATGTTACCTAGACCCCTGAAATTTANATGCATAGTTGCAGAGCTCGCATTTGTAAGGCCGCTCTCCAGTGTGGCTCCGACGGTGCACCGTCAAATTGCTGCAGTTCTTAAAGACCTTGCCACAGTACTCACATGTATCGCTCCTGCGCCCTTCCTTCGAACTTGGTCGCCCGGGGCCGGGACCGCTGATGTGGGGGGTGCTGCCTCCGCTCGCCGTGCCGCTGCGCCCTGAGAGCCCCCCGTCCAGCATGTCCCCCGGCGGGGTGGAGAAACGCAGGCTCCCGTTCTCCGACGAGTGCTCGGAAGAGGTCGCGAAGGGGGATTGTCGGGAGTCTGTGAATCCGAGGAACGGATCCTTCATGAAGTGCCGCGATGCTGCGTACCCTACCAGCCACTGGGAGTAAACGTTTTCGGAAGGTATTATCGTTGCTGGTGGCAAGTCCAAATCTTTCTCTACCTTTATTCTTTTAGAGGAATTGTTTAAACTGGGGCTCGTGATAGGCGTTGGCTTGCGGGGGAACAAGTTTGGGAATGGTTCACCCGGGCCAAAGTTTCTTCCGTTGACCGTCCCTTCCTCAGTGCGGTCTAGCTCTCCTACCACTGAGTCTTCATCGCCTGGATCTCTCTGACAGAGGTCTCGAGGACACAAGTCTCGCTGGTCGGAAGACCTTTTCAAGAAGCCACTCCTCTTCTGTTTTTCAGCTAACATGTCATTATATTGCTGGATGGCACCTAGACTTACATTCTCGATGACTTTTCCCAGGACGAGAGATTTCTCGTCTGGCAGCGACTTGGAGCCATTTTCTCGGTTACGACTCAGCTCCGAGTCCATACTGAAGCTCGACTCTGGCCGGCTCTCATTTTCGAGCTCCTCTTCCTCCTCCTCCTCCTCTTCCTCTTCTTCATTGTCATGGCCCAGGGAAGGATCACTTTCGTTCCTGAAATCTGCATCACTGGATTTCAGTCCCTCTCCAGTGAGCTCGCTTGTGCCTGGCTCGGGGGAACTAGTGGTGGACAGTCCATCGTCTGACCTGCCCGTCATGGAGCCAGCTTTATGCATATGCGTTTTCATGTGGCGTTTTAGCTTGCTGGCCTGGGAGCAAGCGTGGTCACAGAGCTGACACTTGTAGGGCTTTTCGCCTGTGTGGCTGCGCCGGTGCACGATAAGGTTACTCTGGAACTTGAATGTTTTCCCACAAAATTCACAGGACTTGCTCTTGGCCTGAGGCTGGGGAGGCGTAGTGCTGCTGGGGGGCATGGGGGGCAGTGGTGGGGTGCTCAAAAAAGGTGATTTAGGACTCGGCTGAAAAGGATTCAACAGGCGATGCATAGGGTTGGTGCGACTGGGTGAGACTGGCGGAGGGGTGGAACTGTTTCCTGCCAGCTCTCTAAGCCTTCTGGAGAAATCCATCGCTGGGGACTCAATTGCCATGGGGTTTAAACGCATAACTCTGTCAAAGGCACTGGGATGCTGGGCAACTAACCCCATTTCTTCGGCACTAAGGCGATGTGGATCCAGATGATGACGAGGCGGTGGGCTGAACAGCGGAGGTGTGTTTGGGAGCCGACCCTCACCAAAGCCAGGGTGTTCACGCAAGATGGGTCCTGTCATCCGTAAAAGATTGAAAGGGTTGTTGTCTCCAAGGAAATTCATCAACGGGGACTGTGCAACAGTCTCCGGTCCCAGAGGAGGAGGGATGGTGATGCGTGGAGTAAGGGAACTGTTTGAAGGGCTTGTTTCCAGGTAGATGCGGAATCCATGTGTGTTCTGGGCATGCTGAAGCAAGAACCAAGCGCTATTAAAAGGCTGCTTGCATGTTGTGCAAATATAGCTTGAAGGCTCATCTTTACCTATAGAAGAAAAACAGAAAAAACACTCAAAAAATAATACAGCGGAGAACATTTAAATACAGTTGGCATGCGCTTTATTTTGCTAACACATTTCCTCCTTGGCATTTCTGAAAGGAGGACTTAATTGCAATGTATTGACTGATATAAATTGTTGAACAGCACATTTACTCACCACACTTATTCACTTAACATGTATGACAAATATCACACATACGCATTGGTGCTATATACATTTATATCCTCTAACTTGCAAATAAAACCTTCCTTTATGACGCATAAGGATCCAAATCCTTTCACATGTTTATTCCACAAAAAGGAATTTGTTTCAAGGGATTTATGACTACAGCTGAAAACCAAGGAAAATGCAGTGCGGTAGGTTTTACAAGACACCTGCAAGGAGCTTCAGTGTCATTTTCACTCTTTCATTTTATATTTTTATATAATTCATGCAGCAGTCCCCTGAGATCTTGCTGAATTTAATTTATACGTGCTTCAGTCATGCCAGCATTTCCATTTTTAAAATACTATGTAGGTATTTAGCTGCACAAGTCCTATTCAAATCAACAGGAGCTTGGAAAACATACCCTTGCATAAACCACTTTGACATTCTTTTTGCCAAAACACCAAGAAGCCACTCAAATGAAACATCCGGTAATCAAAGCCGACAGCACAGTTGCAATTAACAGTAACAAATGTCGGGCCGTGCTTGAACTGGGTCCCAAGAATTTCTGAGCCTGAGCCTGTCCTCCAGTGCAGAAATGCTCACTGGAGCCAAAAACATTGTTCTGTTTGCCTTTCTAGCCTCTTTGAACAACTGCATAAAGGTGGAAAGCATTCCTTTAACCTTGATTCAGCTTTACATAAAGGACAGGT
Source organism: Jacana jacana (assembly GCA_013400555.1). Taxonomy (NCBI): domain Eukaryota; kingdom Metazoa; phylum Chordata; class Aves; order Charadriiformes; family Jacanidae; genus Jacana; species Jacana jacana. The sequence goes on along the minus strand of VZTM01026267.1, from coordinate 12,664 downwards.
GTGGACAAGTCTGCACTACAGTCATAATTTTGCTAGCTAGAAAATTCCGGTCCTGGGCACAATATAAACTATGTGCTATCTTCAAAAAGCACTTTCCCCCCTCTCCCTTTTTTCAGTGCCTCTGCAAGACTCTGATAAATCCATAAATATGTGTCAACTTGAAAATCATGATCCAGGATTCAGTTGGGTTTTGTTTGTTTTTTCAAATGAGGGGGAGGTTTCCTGAAAAACAGTTTTGGAAAATCTAAAGCTAATTTCTTATTTGTTTGTTTGCTTGTTTGTTTATGAAAGCACATATAGCTGCACCTAAAGGCACTAAACTTCCTGAAAGTTTAAGGTTGAACCAAGCTTCCTGCCTGACCTATATCTGCATAATAACCCTAACGAAGCCCAATCCCAGCCTCTCCGCAGGAGCTCAGATCCAAAGCTGAACTACACAACCCTTTAAAGATGGGGAGTCCGGGGTGCTGCGATTCACAAAAGCCTGTTGCTTAAGCTTGAAAATGAAAGAGTTTATAAGGTGAACAGAACCATATTATCCAAACTACCTCTGTAAAGAGGCCTGACTCATAGCAGTTAAAAAAAATAAAAATAGAAAAAAAAAATACTTTAACTCTGGCACACCAGGCTTGCTGCTGACTGAATTCCCCTCTTCTGGCTGCTGCAGGAACGGCTGCTGCTACAAAACCTACAAAACCTGAGACAAGGAGGCTAGAAGATTATCTGCCTACCTATCAGCCTGTCAGTCTATCTAATCTTATCACCTAATGTACATCCATAAAAGCGGAAAGGAAAGCGCATCTATCAGACTGAGACTTATTTACAAACGGAGGTGATAAACATGGGGCAGCTCCTCCCGCTCCTATTGATTTAGTGGGGCTATTGCTGTGGATAGCAGCTTCAGACCTCGGGTTTGGAGAAGCCAGCTCTCCACAGCCAAAAAAAAACCACGGACAACACGGCCAGGGTTTCTGCCTGGCTGACACGGCCCCCATGGCCCAGCCCTCTCAGACAGGACAGAGCCGGTCACTTTGATTAATCTCTAACAACCGCTATTGGAAAAAACCCACAAGTTTGGGAACTGCACTAGGCTTGGAAAAAGTGCCCGTAACTGCTATTGACATTAATGAAAGCCACATACAAACACGGCAAGGAACTGATACATTATCCCTTAAAAATCTACTCAGCACCGAGGCAGTTAGGGAGCTTTATGTCAGCTCTGCAGCCAAAGCAACAGTAAATGCTCCCATTATTACTTCAGATATTTAAATTTCTGTTTCTTACAGAAATATGATGAAAATGTCTAGACCTTTAACTTTTCTTGAACGGCAACATGTGTAGTATAAAAAGTGACAGAAATCACTGAAGCAGACTAAAGTATATAACATACTCTGTCAAAAGCTTTTTTTAACAATATGTTTTACCTCAGCTCACCCTAGAATAGATTTTAATAAAGCCCCTTCTGAAGTGTGATCTAATAGCAAATGAAGTGCAGCGTCTTACAAGGTCATATATCTTCAAATTAAAGAGTGCTCTGCACCCTTCACCTTCATTTTATCCACCCTAATTAATCGATTTATTACCCACAGCTGTTCGATTATTTCATTTTTAAAGTCACAGCATGCCTTCTTTTTTGTTGTGGAGTTTATTTTCTTTAGAAAAAATAAAGTAAGTGTGTGTGTGTGTGTTTGTGCATTCTTCTTGCTTAGCTCAAGAGCTTGCAGGAGAAAGAAAGCAGCTGTGTATAGATGACGATGACCACAACAACATCAGCAACACGTTTACTTCAGCAAAGGCACATACGTAAGGAGAAAAATTCCTGAGTAGGCTGAGGATCAAGGCCAATCTAAAACTGAAATGGCTGATTAAAAAAATTACCCTCAAAATGGCAGCTGGCTGGATGCTTGCTACTACATGTTACATGGAACTGAGATGTTTTGGTTCAGTTTGGTTTGTTCTCCAGAACTTCACCTCCGTGAAATTCAAGTGAGAAAAGTAAATCCCTCTCCTTTCTAGTTTTCTTTCAAACACAGCAAATTAGTGCTATTAGTGATCTAAGATTTACAAGCTAGCAGTCATAAACCAGTCTTCTCTTCCTCTTTGTTTTGTTTAGCTTTTATGCTCCTTAACACTCCTCTTCAGGAGACCCCAACACAATGGCAAAATTGACTGCAGGCTACCTGGGTACTGGTCTCTGACTGCTTCACGTCTATTCATGCCTGTGTATATATATGTATTTTAACTTTCACAACCCTCAAATAGTCTCCCCAGACTCCCCGTTTAAAAATAAAAATAAAATATAAAAAAAAAAAATAAAAAACCCACTTCATTTCCATATTATCACTTCATGGTTATCTTGCCTAGAAGTTGCCCTGAGCAGTGTAGATGCTCACTTTTAAGAACAGAACAATGTCAAAAAGTCTTTGAAGATCCACTCCAAACGTTTTTATATTCAAAAACTTGCTAAATATTTTAAACATGCCCAGAAACAGCCGCGTATTGCTCAAGAATGATCCTTATTTAATAATGCAGCGCACCTACACTATAAAACTCTTTGTTATAAGGCTACTTTTGATATATGGCTATCTTAATCCCTTGCCACCTGCACTGAAGTCTGTCTAAATACCCACTTTATGACAACTAGCTATATAGGCTTTGCCATATGCAGTCTGTATCACTTTAGCATGTGCTTGACTTTGAGCATGTGAGTAATCAACATCAGTGAAACTTAAGCATAGGCTGAAGTGCTCTGTTGGATAGTGATGAAATTATTCACGTGCTTAGAGTTAAGCACAAGCCAAGACTTCATGAATACTATTCAATGAATTGCACATGGATTCAACCCTGCAGTCTGTAACTAGGCATGATTTGGGGGACTGACGGCTCAAGTTTAATTTTTCATCTTTACATCGTTTGATAAATATGGTGCATGTACTGAGATGAGACATCCAGACCATAAGCCCTGAGCAGTCAATGGGAGCTTCAAAATTGCACTAAAGCCAAATAAATACTGCCACTGGAGTTCAGACATGAGACAGGTTTGTAGGACTGGACACTGAAACACAGGAATGTAGGTTCAGAAATATTGGTCTGAAGGCTGGGAAGGACTGTGAAATTAAAGAATGAAAGGACTGGGATAATCTTTAAGGGTTATCCTTGTCCAGTTCCTGACCAAGAGATGTCCATATCCATGCATCCACTCATATCCAGGGCAGATGCTCCATTGCCCCAGCTCAAAAGCCAGGTGGAGAGTCTACAACCTTCCCAAAATCTACCTCATTCTTCTCTCTACCATCATGAAGGTTCCCTGACTACCTAATCTAAATCTTTCTTCCTGCAATTTAAGGTCATAATACTTTGTCCTACCTACATAAACATGAAAAACATAGGAAACAATTTAGTCTGTTCATACACAGATAGCATCCAGATCAGTGATTTACAGTTGAAGCACTTCATGTATTTTAGCATCCCCTTCTCCCAGCTTCATTTGGAAATGCCAAGTGAGAGAGAATTCACTGTGTATCAAACTGTCTGTGGCAATGTTTAAGTATCTTCAGTATTAAAAAAAAGTCTTCTTTCCCATTCAGATTGCTGAGTTCAACTGCCAACCACCAGATTTTGTTACATTTTTATCTGTTAGATTAAAAATCTCCCTAGTATCTTCTCCCTAAGCAGATAATTATAAACTACAAACTTACTGAACACTCTTGCCTTTTCTCTGTATTACGACAAAAGATGGTCTTTTCCAGAAATATTAAAATGTGTTCCCTCCATTACTGCCTGGCAGATTATGTTCCGTTCAAAATGTCAAGGCAATAACAAGCTTTTTCCTCTTTCATGAACACCACAAAACAAAGCCAAAATCAGAACCCACCTCCCAGACACTGCCCTTACAGGGGGCAGTGAGAAAAGACAGGTCAGTTTGCCCAGCCCAGAACAAGAGTAACCCGGGTTTGTGGACATTCATCCCTCTGCACCAGGCAGCCTGAATCCCCCGACTTATCTGTCTTCTGCAGTCTGACTTGTGTCATTTAGCAATACGCAGATCTTCCTTGCCCAGTTGGTACATGACTTTCTGTATGCCCTGAATGCTGAGTGCCTTTGCCCTGGAGATAAATTTCCCTCAAAATATCCTCAGTTATTCTGGATACCATCAAACAATAATCAGTGTGAGATAAGAACTGTTGAGAATTCACTATTTTCTGCTGGGCTACAGTGACATCCAGTGCCTTACGAATCCTTCCCTCAGCATGTCTGAATAATTCCATTAGCTATAACAGAGAATGAACTCCCCCCCTCACCCCTCCCCTTTATAACCCGTAACCTCTGCCAGGACTGCGGTGAGGACCAGCAGTCAGGTATACATAACCACTACCATTCCTTACCTCTAGCAATACTTTCCAGATAATGTTTCTGGTTTCCTTTACAAAGTTACAACAGCAGCAATAAAAATGTTAAGGAATTTTAATGCCACTTTACTGCACCTTTAGAAGTTCAGGAAAAGCAGAAACTTGCGAGCTTTAAAGGAAGGACACCTTTTATTGTAGCACTCAGGAACAGACATGTATCAGGTTCCTATGATCTTTCCACCAATGTTACTCTCTTCTCCACCACTCAATTTTTAATGAGCATTTAAATAATTACTCCTTGTTATTATGATGGTTACTCAAATAATACTAATAAAGGTAGCGTGGATGCTCCATAAAAAACACACCTTTAATTGAATTATTATTAAATTAAAATGCTATAATTGAGAACACTATTTTAACAAGTCTCCTTATAAGACGAGCTGACATTAAAGAGAAGGGCATTAAATAATGGAAAGATTTAGTGTTTCATAGTGAAGAAAATATGTGGGTATAGGCAGTTTGACAGGTCACCTAGACCAGGGCCAAATACTTTCCAGGTGCCTGCAGTATGGATCTGCAGTGTGAACTATATCGGGCTGCACCTGATGCTTCATCGGGTATGCAAAAATATCTCTAACATAGGTATTTCTGCTGAAGAGATTATTCAAGTTAGCAAGAGCATTTACTTACATATGCTTATGATTGAATAATCATATGCTGAGCACACACAGTATCGCAAGTTTTGCCTTCCCTGCACTCCCTGGGGTGTGTGGAAGCGCTGCTACCTCCATTTCAGAGGAACTGACAATCTCAATAAGACAGAAGTGTGAAGTACTGTCCAAGTCTGGATGAGGATCACCACTGCCAGTCCAATGCCAGTCACTACTTTTAAACACCAAACCCAAAGGAACCATCTCTCTTCATTTTAATTTCTTCTAATGGCAACACGAGCTGAAGATGTAAAACAAACGCAACTCCTCTGTCCATCCCCAGAGCTAATAAATACAGTGCATGCATCCCTACACTGCCTTGTCTAAAGAAAGGGCTCGAGAGAATCTTGCAGGACATCCTGCTGAGGGTCACAAGGACTATCACCAAGGATTCATAAAGCAAGCATCAACTGGCAACTAAAGCTGGTGGTTTATGACTTAGGAAGACGCCTGCAGTCTCACAACCTAAGCACTTCCAATTCTCCACTCAGATAAACAGCCACTTTCTCCTGTAAAGCTCAGCCGACCTGAAGTGCATCTCAGTCAAGAAGAGGAGATGAAGTTTTAGGTGCAAGAGCCCAAGCATCAGGGGCCACAGAGCCTGTCATCGTCTGGAAACGTGGTATCTCAGGATAAGGTCACTGAAAGGAAAGATTGTGACAAGGAAACAAAAATGAAATGTTTTTAAGAGGTGGATGGAAAAATAAGGGTGTTTGAAGAAAGAGGGAGAAGTAACCCAGAAGTGTTACTTCTCAGTAACAGGATCCTGTTTCCTCCCATACTAGGCCCTGTTTTCTTTTTCCACCTTGCCTCTTGAGTAGCCTATCTCCTCCAGAGCCATCTACAAACAGAAGAAAAATCACGACTTCTTGCAATATTCTTCTCCCACACACTGCCTGCCTGTTTTACAGCTTTCTCCATCCTGTTTCTACCTTGACTAGTGAGATTGCAAGTTCTCTACAGAGATTATGCAAGAAGCTTTATGCAAAGAAAACCTACAAACCCCACAAGACCCTCTCACTCCCAGCACTGATTTTAATTAGCGATGTGAGTATTCTCGAGAGCATTTTCTACCTGTTGCAAAAGATCTACAATGGTACTAGTTGACACTGATATTAAAATACATTAATATTACACTACTATTAGTACTGTGCTACTAATTCTTTCAATTCTAAAGCCAACTGCCAAACTCTGCCTTTGGTGGATTAAATGGTGCCCCGCTTTTGGGAGTCTATTTTATTTTCTGAAGCCATTTCTGCTTTTCGGCAATGTTTCTTTTCTGTTAGGCAGGACTGCAAATTGTCTATCACTCTTGTAATACCATGTATTTTTTTTGTCAAATGAACTATTTTATCATACGAGTGGAGAACCAAACAGATTAATTAAGAACCATGTATTTGGGAATTCAGACTGTCATGCTGCCTGTCTACAGCCAATCCTTTCATAATTCCAAGAACAAAGAGCATGAATCCTTGAAAGACTTAGAGATATCAATCTGATACCTTAAAATCATATTCTTAGCAAACTCTGATTTGAATTACTCTGCTGTGAATTCAAAGTAGCTCTGATGACCATCACTGCAGACCTTGAATTTTCCCTGATAAGCTACAACAGGTTATCATAAACAAGGATCTTAACCAGGCTTATATGAATATACCAAGTTGTGATTACTTTTTTTTTTCATTAAACTTTCCCCAGAAACACTTTTTACATCCTCTCTGGCATTTATACTTACAAAAAAGAAGGAGACTGCAGGCAGACTACAGCCATACATAACACAAACAGATGCTTCCTGCTTCTTAATGGACACAGGCAACCTTTGGCTGAAGATGCAGCTTGTGTTCGATAGTCCCATTTTCTGTGAGACTTAATCATACCTCAGATCTGTACTGCCAGATTCACATAAATGAGCCAAATGTACAGCTCAGTTTAATTTCTAGTGCATTACAAAATGGCAATATTATATTTTTAGGTATAAAATGTCAATAGTCATTTTGGGCAACTTCCTTCTGGGTGTCCAATTTCTCATTCCTTAAAAGAGTTTGTGGCTTACTGGAAGTTAACGTTCAGCCTACAGAAGTATAAGAAGTGCTTTTACTTAGTGCAGAAAAAGAAAGAAAAATGCTTAGCAAAAATTGGAACTCACAACACAGGGATTTTGACCCAGAACCACTATTAAAATGGAAGATAAAACCCATGTTTGTCATCTCTGAACACCTTCTTCTAATTGGTGTTAAATTCTAAAATACAAAGGCAATTTATTAAGCAGAGAAAGGGAGAAGTGTGAAAAGTAAGGAGCAAACAGGAAAATCAATATTGAAAGATCAATAGTGAATGAGTTAACTTTTAAATTAGCCCTTTGTGATACAACAGTTTCAATTGACTCCACCTTTAGCATCTAAACAGCTTTGTGTCTTTTAGTTAGTTTCTCTGAACCTAAGACATCAGCTAGCAGATTGAAAGGCTGCTTTACAAACCTGTCGTACAAAACAGTGAAAACTATCAGTGAAAATGGGGGGTTTAATACTGAGGGGAAATGTACCCACTCGTAAGATGAAAAGACCATAGGACTATCCATGGCTGGTGGTTTAATCTATAGGATCCCATTTAGAGCATTCATGAAAAACCCTTGTACTGCTCAAGGACACTTTTAGGCCTTTTCTTTGCATAAGGTATTCAAATGCTTTTGAAATAATGTCAGTCTTTTCTACAACATATGAAATATGCCAGCAGCTTCCCTTTAAATCGGTTCCCTGTAAGTAGTTTTGTTTGAAAACTGGCAAAGGCTGGGATATTATTTTTTTCCCACTGACTTTTCTAAGGTGCCATTTTCTCATCTTACAAGCAAGAATTCTCAGTAATCTGAACAGGAACTTAAAGGAGGATACATAAAGGAAATTGTCCATGTCATATAATGGAAAAATAAAGAGTAAATTAGGAAACAATAAAAAAAGCCAAAGGGTGAAAACAAATTTTCATCTTCTTTTTCCCCAGGAGTACTTCAGTCTGTTTTACAACTATTTCTTAAGGGTATTAGATGCCTATTCATAGTTAGCAAATGAAATAGCATTTTTGTTTTAATTCATTGCTTCTTTAACAAATGCTAACTCCCATCTCTGCTTCTTTAAATCCACAAAATCTCCACATTCAATCCTAAGAAGTATTATAAAGGCTGTAAATCTTGTTTTAATGGAATGTACATTTAGCTATGAGGAGATAATTGACGTTATGGAGGGCCTAGATGCTGAATTATATAGGTTATCTAATACAAAGGGGACTCATTACCGAAGCACTACAAACAAGTAGTAATATATGTATATTGTTCTGAGTGGCGTTATAGCAAAAGTGTTCGGGTCTGCAGGGATTTATAAAACACAAGAAAACAGCAGACATGCACTTGTAAATTTGTCTCATTTGTCTCTGAAGTTAAAGGTTATTCCCTTGATCTGAATTTGTAATAAAAACATGCTAGACTAAGGTTTGTAGAGAATGTTTGAATATGTAAATTGTGTATAATGATAGGCAATTATAGGGTAAAAACTGGACCTTATGAATGTTACAGAATTGCATGGAGCATCAAAGTATTTTCCTTCAGATGAAATATTTATCTTTTATGCATGTTATAAGCACTTTTTCAAAGGTATTCAGCAACCTATTTGAGTGGAGAGTTGACAAAAATCAAACCATTATAACCAACTAAGACTGTGGGCTTATGCACAGGAGAAGCCACAGCTTTTTACAAAATATACATAATAAATCTCTTGAACTAATGGTTCCGGAGATGGATCCTCAAGGACAAGTTCCACTGATTTTCACTCCCTTAGATGAAAGCTGGTCAGATGTTTCTGGATTTATTTTTTTTTTTAAGAAGATGTGGGGGTGGAAGAGTGGGGAGGAAGACTGGGGAGAATAATAGGTAAGAATGCGAATTTTCTTGGGCTGATTCAATGAAGCCCCATTTCCCTTTCAGTTCGTTGGCTGCTGTTTTCAGGGAATAATATATATTTTTTCTAAAAAATAGTAAAATAAAATTAAAAAAAAAAAAACAAAACATGGATGCTGCAGCAAGATAGAAAGGAGCAAAGCCGGGAGAAGATACTGTAGTTTATGCTACTGAAGATAAGGTTTTCTCCTTCTCTGAGCACGACAGTCTGTTCAGGTTAACCAACTGCAGTGTTAGAATAACTCCAGCCGACTTGTCACAGAGTACAAAAGTCATCAGCAACTGAATGTTCTTTTCTGCACCGCAATTAAGACGAATCAATACGACGTGCCACAAATGGTATTTTACTCTCAATAAGAACTCGGGCTGAGTTTATTCAGAATATTTTAGCGCTTCCCCAGGGGATTTTGGTCCGACGCAGATGGCAAATAAAGTACTCAGCCTAGGGCTAGAGCACATTATGCTAATTCTAATGTCAGATGTACTTTAATATACAGCTCTATTTAATCACCCCATTATTTCACATTTCCATATGAAAAACCTGCGGCACTTCTGCAGAGCTTTCACTCTGCGACAATGCCAGCTTCCTTCAACTAGCTCCCTGCGAAAGAGAAAAGAAGACTGGTCATTCTCGCCAGTCAAAATGTTACAGTTTCAAAGTTTCAGTATTCCTGAATTTAAAGTGGGTCTTCCAGCGCAATTAGCGAATCGCTCAGCTAGAATGCTGATATGCACAAAATGCTAAGGAGGTGTGATTAAAAAAAAAAAAAAAAAAAAAAAAAAAAAAAAAAAAAAAAAAAAAAAGAAAAAAGAAAAATCCAAATAACAGCCCTCCCTCTCTACCTCATCCGCTCGCGCACGCAGACGTGAGCGGGCGCGCATCACAAATCCGCCTGCAGAACAGTAATAAGAAAAAATAATGAAAATATTTTCATAGTGCAATTCAACCAATATTCTCAACACTTGTCACCAAAACACCGCTATTCCCGGCTGCATGGCTTCCGTTACTCAGAAGAGCAGACATGGCTGGCACAGCTGCCAGCCTACAGATGTCTCTGAATAAAACCTTCCTTGTGTATCAATGAGTTTTGCCCGCAACAAACTACACCTCTAATTAGGTTTAGAAGCCACACACCTTCAGCATGGGCCACTATCCAAATTATTTGTAAATTTACCTCAATGCCACGTCTCTGGTGACCACAGAATTTGAACCTATGGACTCGAAGGTGAAATGATTCAAAAATGCATTTACATTGAAAAGAAGGAAGGCAAAAACTTTGCACTGGAGCTTCTTTCCAAGCCATGTAGGCTCTTGATGTGCAGACAGGGAAAACAGAAACATTTTTTGGAGCACCTCTTCAGCATCCAAGCTTTCCCTTCAGAGTAATTCTGTGAAGGAACCTTAATTCAGCATTTGCGAATGGTCACCAGTGACATGAGTTTCACGGTCTCGACAAAATTTTCCTCCAGTTTGGCATAACTGGGGCTCCATGACAACTAGCTCTGCACATCATGGGGAGCCAGGTCAGGACTGGATTATACCAAGCTGCTGTTAGAGGTGTGTACAAAGCTTAAGTCGATCATTTTTCCTAATCGTTGCATTAAACCTACAACATATTTCACCCTCCCCAAAAAAAAAGATCTATTTAGGAAAAGACCTACTTTTTCTTCCTCCAACCACCCAATCTGCATCCTTTAAAAATTGCTCAGCAATGCATGCAGCAGCCAGCACCTGGGGCCAGATCTCACCTGGTTTCACTGTTATGCATCAACATTTAAAGATACAGAACTGCTTTGCTGTGCCTTGACACGGCATATGCCACAACTTCCATGTCCTAATTTGAATGCAGCGGATGATATTCCTCACATTCAAGGCTTCCATTCCAAGAAATGCTTCCATTTTCTAGCTTTCCTTAATTTTTTTATATGTATATGTGTGTGTGTGTTTATACACAAATATATATCTAAATATCTGATTTGCTCTCTGTAAGACTGGCTATGAATACAGCACTATGCACAAAGGAGAAAGAGAGCTGAGGTCCATCCTTCCCCAGATATTCTAACTAGACCTTCAAAACCATGAAAAGTAGATACAACAGTATCACCTTACTAGAAGTTTTGCCCAAAGGGAAAATAACAGCCCAAGTTAATTAGACCAACTTCGTAAATTTCATGATTTAGGCCAACTTTAAGATTTGCTAAAGAGAAAGTATCTCAACCTGAATACAAGTAGTTAAATTCAAAAGAACAGGAAATGAATGTTTAATATCCCAATACAAAGCGCACCAAAATCAGTATGAATCTTTCCACCAGCTTCAATGGTCTCTGGATGAGGGTCATCTTCCACTCTGGGATTTGTTAGTCTCAGGACACTGTCTTCAATGCAGGGATAAATCTGGTTTGTGGTGATGTAGTTAAAAGAAGAGAACTGAGTTCACAGCAGCTATAAGCCTAAAGAACCCAGCTGTAAATATTTTAGAGGAATAAGCAGAGACATATCTTGTAAAGTATCTATAGTTAAAAGAAAAACAATTGAAATAGAAGAAATACATAAACTGAAATTAATCCTTGGCAATTCTCTTTCTTTTTCTTGTGCTGATATTATGTTGGGTTTTGGAAGTAAAAAAGGTTAATAATAATTCTTTGTAGATCTATCCTATTTCTTTAGCTCACTTTACATAAACTGACTGCATTCTTAAACTCCATTATTAAGAATTACGTGAAAAAAAATGTAGCTGAGACCAGCAAAATTGGTTTTTTTAAATAACATACTTATTCTTGGCAATAACCAAATTTGCAAAACCCTGTTCAATTTCCATCATTATGGAAGTTTTTTGAATACCAGAATGTCTGCAGACACATCTTTCGTTAAATGGTTCCTACAGGACCCGAAAGTCCTGTAAAGGAAAATCCCAGCCTGGGTGAACAAAGAAGCAAAACTATAAGAAGCATTACAAGTCTCAATATGGGGAGAAAGGAGGCACAAGGGAAGAAGGAAGGTATAAAATACTTAAGGTGAAAAATAAAAAGCATGAGTTACAGAAGCGGGGTTCTTGGGGGTTGCTCTAGATTAAGCAGTTAAATTGCAATCCATTACTATGAAGTTGTGAAAGATGAATCTCAAATCATACTTCCTGAAGGGCAAAGATAAAAGTACAATTTTGGATCCTTAAATAGGTAGTGTTTTATGCCACTACAACACTGCAGAAAATAATACCAACATTGGCTTAAAAGAAGATCCTACAAACTTCCTGGTTTATTTCTCTACAATCCAGATTGATCACCTAAGAGAAACATAATTAAACAATGCTAAGCATCCCAACCCCTTTGAGAGTGCGCTGCCGAAAAAATATTTTTAGAACAATCACTGTAGTAATTCTTCTTAGTTGTAGAAACACTCCAAATCAGAAAGTCAATTTTTCCTCTATTTGCAGAAGTGTGCTGGTTTTCACTGGAAAGGCGCCTGTGTTTTGTTTGGCTGCTGTTCATATACTGCCTTGGCAGGATTTCCTTGGATTGCTTACAGTGAACATTGCTCTTGCATACAGTAGCACTCCCATTTTAACCGTCCCAGCCACACGTTTTCTAATAACACACGGAGAGCTGCAAAATCCCTATAAGCACAGCTCTTTAAAGCAGCAACAGAAGGGGGTGGGGGCGGA
>VZTM01026255.1:0-14849 GCA_013400555.1 Jacana jacana | reverse complement strand
ATGTGCTGAAAATGATGCCTGATGAGAGGTGATATACAGGAAACAAGTATTACAATTTTATTGTTCCTTTTAATGGAAGCGCAGCTTACAATGCAGAGGAAGCACGGTCTCTGTGGCTTTGCACTGGTTTCATTAACTTGTTTACTGTCTACATGTGTTTTGTGGCAGAAATTTCCCATAACATAATGTTTTAGAACCAGATGTTTGCAAAAGGTAGATTTTTTCATCTGGCATGACCCAAGTGAGATATCCAGTGAAGGAATGTTGGTTTACATGGATGCTTTTCCTACCAACAGTTCCTGTGATGGCTGCTTGTCTGTATCTTTACTAATATAGACCAGTCATGTTTTCAGGCTCCCTCCAATCAGGATAATACTGTTACAGGGGTAGGTAAGTACGCTTGCTAAGTGATTAGGAGAAAATGCTGTGCAATGCTGAAATGAGAAGTCACCTTGTGGTGACACCAGCAAAACCGTGGATCAGAAAAGGAGAAGAAAAAAGACATGAAGGAGCTCAAACTCTTGGTGTTCTTCTCCATGTTATGAGAAGGATTGCACACAAAATATTTTCCAAACAATTCTATCTTGGAATTTTGAACTGAGGTGAGCTTTTTGTTTTTTCCATCATTGTCACCTCATTTACATTTCTGTTTTATACTGTTCAAGGAAAATCGTAACACACCAGAGGAAGACCAAAACAGGCTTCTAAATCTTCAGCATTCTGCTGAAACAGATCTGTTTGTACTTGACACCAGCTTATTTTGTTTGGGTTTGTTTTTAATTTATGTCTATTACAGTCCTGTGAGGTAAGAAACACCTTCTCTTTTCCTATTCTTAAAACTTTTGAGGGGTTGTTGAAGACACAACTGAAGTGAAAGTTGCTATGGCCTGTTTCGAGCAGAACTCCGGCTGCCTGTTATTTATCTTGGGGGATGGTTCAGGTATTTTGTAACTTTAGCCGTGGCTGACGTTAGGCTGTCTAGGCTCAACAATCTTCTGCTGGTTTCGTGTTCTATTAGAGTGCTATCTGGTATGCCTGTCTTGGAAGCTGCCCTGACCTTAGGTAATAACTTCCTTAAGACAGGGAAATGAATATGGTCACTTGGTTTTGAAGAAAAGATAATGCAGTAGGATTTACAGGGTCAAAAAAATGTGTTTAGTTATGTGAGGGTTTGAACATGTGGTTTCTAAATCAGATAGTAAACATGATTTTGATTTTGGACTGAGATTAATGAACTAATTATATGCAGTCATTATGAGAAATGTTCTGGGAGTCCTCAAATGTGTTTCCACCTTAGATCCCTTTGAGTGTTTCACATGCATGGCAAGATTGGCATTCTGCAACTATTTCAAGAGGGAAACCAACTATTTGGCTCTTGTGGAGATGATTTCTGAGGTGTGATCCTCGAGTTTTCTAATTATGTCCCAATTATGATTGATGCTTCCTTCCAGTAACCTTGGAAGCAATTCATTTAGCCCAAAACGCATATTAAACTGCATAGCATGAGAATTACGAGCCCAGTTTTGACCAGATTAGTCTTGCTTCTAGATCAACAAGTTCGTAACATTCAGCTGTGCTTCTAGACCAACATCAAAGACAGCATGGTTTTCTCATTTTTTGAGGTGTTTTCACACTTCAGCATCTGCCCTCATCTGTGCCGTAACTTGCATCCCCTTTATTCCTCAAGAAACACAGACTGTACCAGCCTAGAAGGAACTATATTTGCAAATATTTCTGTTAATGATATTTTATCATTATTTCATAATAATAATGTTAGCATTCTCTGTGATAATCACCATATCTTTTTCTTCTGATCTCAATGGTATCTTTTAAGCCAGTCAGGAAAAAAGCACATCTTTTCATTAGTTATGTAAGAGTTTACGCATACACATATACATGTGCACACCATTTTTCTTTCTTCCCCCAGCATCCAATTAACTTCAAGGTTCTCTATTTAGTTGAGAAAAATTACTTCAAGCTATCAGGTGACCTTACTCACTTAGAATAAGCTTTACAATGTAGCAGATTTGTTGCTGTATCACAGTGGGAATTTTACCCCATGCCTGAGGTTTTGCAGGACTTGTTGTCCTTCACTCGAACTAAGCAGATTCAAACCTGAGATGCGGTCTTCAGCACATGGAAGGTCCAGGCCTAGATACTGTTGAAACTAATTTCCAAGGGAAAGCATGCTGAGCAGCTAGGCTTGAGATTTTGGCACAAGCACGCCACAGCGGAATGCAAAGTAGCCATAAATGCATCATAAGATCCTCTTATTTCCTTATTTACATGGAAGAACATAGTTATAACACTTTTACTGGTTGTGGAGGGGTTTTTTGGATAGCATGGAATGCACTAGCTGGCTTCTGTGTAAGATAATTTGTGTGTAGCAGTAGAAAAACACTTTCAAAATTGCACTGGTATTGGGAAAAGTCAATGTTCAGTTTAGTTCAAAAGTTCAGTTAAGCTTTAGTTGTAAATGGAAAAAATGCTTTCCCCAGCAACTGTTTTCACCCTTCAGC
Source organism: Jacana jacana (assembly GCA_013400555.1). Lineage (NCBI taxonomy): Eukaryota > Metazoa > Chordata > Aves > Charadriiformes > Jacanidae > Jacana > Jacana jacana. Next base: position 12,330 of record VZTM01026255.1, on the reverse strand, counting down.
TTTTTTTTCTGCCTTCAGCAGAGGGAAATTAGTAAGTACTTTGAAATAAATTAATTTGGAACCCACAGAGGAGTCAAAATTGCCTGATACAAGGTGTGTGGGGGAAAAACACACTCGAGTAAGAACTTCAAAAATAGAAAAGAAATCTACTGAAGAAGAACAAGTCTGCTATTAGTTCCATTTTCCACAGTCATTTCCATAAAAAGGTGTTATGGTCAGCATTTATTTTAAGTAGCTATTATTGATTTATTACATACGTTATATACTTGTATATATTTGTGCATTTTCAAAAGCAGAACTGCAAAAAAACCCTAATTGTGGTGAAACTTTACAGTTATGTCTTTATGCAAGATAGATTTCAGCTACATTCTTAAAGAATTAGGAATATTTTAGAGTAATTTAGCTTCACCTTATTTATTCCAAGGAGATTTCAATACTTATTTCCCTGTATTCTCAGGAAAAAAAAAAAAAAAAAAAAAAAGATGATACACATAGAAAAATATTTTTCAGCCAAAGAGCAGATATTCAAAGTATTGAAGAAAACTTATTGAAAACTAGATTTAATTTTATAATTTTTTTCAAGCATGGCTTTGGCCCCTGCACAAAAAATAAAAATCAGTGTGCTTTTCACTCCCTCCTTTGTCCCAAACAGCAGGATCACATGCACTCAGTTATACTCATAGTAAAGGCACTACGGACTCTGGGGTATGTATTTCTTTAAAAAAGAAAGAAGTAGGCAATTCCCATCACCTGCTTCATTTAGGTCATGGATTAAAAGAAAGATAATTCTTATTAGATATTGCGTGGAAATCACAAAATCAGTAAGTGGTGGTTACACTGACTGATGATGTTGGCACTTGATCAGCTAATGTCATGCTAACATTCCTGAATGACACTTGTGCAGAATTTTGTACGCGTGTGCATGCACACATATAAATACATATCCTGCCATGTTTTTCAACTGCAGAATCTTCACCAGTGGACCCATGGGGTGCAACATTTAACCGAACACGGCCTCTGACTTGACCTCTCTTCCTGAGGACTGTTTAAGCTGCCTCAGAGAGAGGCACAAGTGCAGTAAGGGGAGCAGAGGTGAGCAGGGTCATTAAACTGTGGCCTGCCTTTCAGCAGCAGGGCTGAAGTTAGAGCTGCAGGTGGCTCCAGGGAAAGTTGCATCTAGGATCTACCTTTAATGATAGCAGAAAACACGTGAAGCGATGAAGGGAACTGCTTTTCATTATCTATGCATCTTTGGATTTCTAGTCAAAATAGCTATACAGGATCTGATACAGGAAATCTGCATGGTTAAATATTTCTCGGTGTTTCTTGGGGGCTACAAGGTATCACTTTACATTTTAAGGCATATCTACACAGTGTTGTCTGAGTATACAGACATTTGAATGGGCTTGCGTAGTTTGTATGGGGCTGAAAAAACTGCTCAGGTGCCTATGCTAGTTCATTTCAAACTAGCATGAGTGGGAATGAGCTTCAGTTAAAGCACTGAGTTTTGTATTGCTGGCTTGCTGGCTTTTTTCCTTCCCCCCAAAACCCCCAACCATCAACAGACAATAGGGTTGCTGATCAAAGCTTCCAGGGAAAGCTACTTTCATAACTGAAATATGTGGACCTCTAAAAGAACAGTGTGTACAAAACCACAGAGATTACTTAACAAGGAGTACTTGTTATGTGTAATCTTGGGCACTGTGCTCTCCCTACTTGGGAAACAGCAGGACTGGAATTTATTTAACTATGTAGACAACAGGAAAACCCAGATCCCACTACCCTCACCCATGCTGTTTAGTATCTCTTCCCAGTTAAATGCTATGTGTTTAATTATGTTTGGTCAGTATACATTGATCAGCAGGGTGATAAAAATGCATTTGTGTCAAAAATCTCATACACATTACCACTTTTGTATTTATGTTATGGAATGGAATATACCTTTATGTTCCTTAGCAGCAGAAAGCAAGTTCAGTGAACTGTCATTTCTTTTTGGTATGTTGTTTAATTATTAGTAGGTCTGTGAAAGCTTACTGTCTTCACAGAATTACTAGAAAAGCATTGATGGCAGAAAAGTTGCCATTCAACAGTGAATTTAGAATCAGTCTCTGTCCCAAGACTTCCAAATACACCAGGAGATATTTCCCCTTGCTAAAGGGATATTCTTCTTGCTGCCTATAGGTAGGACATTACTAGCATAGACCACTATAAACACTGATTATTTCAGTTAGCTTTTGGTGTTTATTCCAAGCTTTCAGTTTCTTCTTTCCTTTTAGCAGTAGAGTGCAGTTTAAACTAGAGGCCACAGCAGTGCAAGAGACTGCAGCAGAATTCTGCCATTGCATGCAGAATGTGCATGAGAAAACAAACCTGCTTCGTCTCTGGGCTTGTCAGTTCAGATCTGGTAAATGACTGAGGCATAAATCCTTGGCTTTATGTTGTTACTTAAATTTCTAACCTTCGTTCTATATAAACAACTAGTCACATTTCCATCTATCCGTGTCTACTTTAAGTCTTCTCTTACATATCTGTCTGACCTATTTAATTTTAAAACAAATTTATTTCCTTACCTCTTGCTATATAGGTGTCCTAACAAAAGATACCTTCTTTTAATTCTAATGCTATGACATTGGGATGAGCAAAATATCAGTCAGTAGTGGAAAAAAAACCTAGCAACTTCAGTTTTCATTTGGTTACTAAAGACGCTCATCTGTTCTATTCTTGTAAAGGTTAAAATCTGCTTTTTGGATCGGTTTTTTGAAGGCCGCTTTGTGGATGTGGTAACTCCAGTAAAAATTCACTGAGGAGACTCTTTTGAGGCCTTACTGCTCCCTGTTCATACCATTTGAGAGTAAGCTGCTACTACTACATGAAATCTACTCACACACTTTAGGATTTCTGAGCTAATCTGTCATAGAATATGTAGAAGATGTGATTGGAGCCTGATCAGATCTGCTACTGATCAGGATCAGATCTCATACCCTCTTCAAAATCAAGATTTCAAATCAGCCAGGACGCTGATATCTACAGTGTATGTTTTTTCTTTATTCTCTGGATTTTCTACCACTGTTGGCTTTAGATTTTAGGTTAAAATGTGCATCCAGCTCAGGCTTTACTCTGGTACATGTTTTCCTCTAAAAGGAGCAATGCACAGCAGGCAAAGGGTTCCTTGCAGTGTATTTAGAAAGCTGGTCTGTTGTGGCAAGGTAAAAAGAGAAAATACCTCAGCTATTTTTCCCTTTCTTCCTACCCTTCTTTTTTTTTTTTTTTTCTTCCCTGCTGCTACTCCTTTTATCCTGACCCCAGCCCAGAACTGAGAAGTATAGTTGTTGACTAAGTGTGGAAGAAAGCAAGCACCAATCCATTTGTTCATGCAGAGTTTAATTTGTAAAAGGAAAAGTCATTTTCAATTGACAGTTTTCATTTACCTTATATTTCCACTGCTGTTAAGACCTTTCGTGTTGTGTGATAAAGGTAGCTAACAGTCTTGAGAGATTTGCCATGTTGTCAGCAAGCATTTGGAAACACATTTGTAACCATGTTGGCCTCAGCAGACTAATGCATTGCCTCTAACTTCTGCCCAGATGCTGAACTAAACCATTATTTACCAGGCAGCTATTTGCGGGGTGGAAAGGTGTGCTGATGGGCTGTTACTAAAGCAAATGCAAGCTGAGGAAGTTCCAGTGATTGTTCACAAAAGTGTATTAGATTGCTTGCTTGTTGTGCAGCTAAGAATTACCAGTCCTTCATCACGTAATTGGGCACATTTCTGATTTGAGTCTTTTTCCAATAAAATCTGAGAAGTTGTGACTAGTGCCTTGGAAACCTCATTTTGAATTATTGACCAAGAATTAATGAATCATTCATAGCCTGTATCAAAATATTTTTGTGTTGCTCATATGCCATTCTCCCACCATGATTCTTCAAATTGGAGGGGGGGCGGGGGAGGAATTAAAAGGGATTTTGAGTTAAGATAGCAGCAAAATAAAAAAAAACTTGCATTAAAAGTTATTAAAATTATGAACAAGGATTCAAATTGACTAATTAGTTCTTGGAATTCACTGCTGGGTGCTGTACAAAAAATGTAAGGTGTAGTTAGAATATTAGATTACAAACCTAATTGGGCAGTATAATTTTGCAGCAATATATAATGAGAATTTGGGCCAACAATTAATTCAGTGGTTCAGCCGGTGGAATTCTTGGGTAGCAGCCAGCTTTGCTTATAACCTCAATTACATCCTTTCTTCTCCTGTCTTTCTCCTGAGGATAATCAGCCTGGTTTTCTACTACTAATTTTAAAAGGAAATTACTGTGAAATTTCAAGTTACATGATTTGACAATCCAGTGCCATTCCTAAACAAATATTGAGTAATTCATGAAGCAGAGGAAAAAGAAAAATAATGTATTGATAAATTACTTAGACTTGAATTTAAACACTATGTTCTGCTAAGACAGAATTTTCTTTTTCTCGGTTATACAGAGCAAATGCATAAAGCTCAGTTGAAACAGAGCCTCCTGAAGTCTTCATTGTGTTTAGTGCTGTGGTTTATGCTTTATGTTGTGGTTGTAGAATCCAATTTTTTGTCCAGTCTGAAGCATTGGTTCTGAACTCTTTGTGTGTATATACAACAGAAAGGTAGTAAGTATTTTGCATCTTCTACAATGTTCGTAAATGTACTTCTATATGGTATCAATGCACAGGGTGGGCAGGGGTAGCATTACCTCTTAATACTCTTCTAATGTATTTTTCGCCAGATGTTTTTGGGGGAAGAACAATAGAACACTTTTATGCATAACATGTACATAAAATTAATCATATATTCTGGAATTGCTTCTGATGCAAGTCTATTTTACTTTATTCTAAAGATGAACAGAATTGCCAAGTCTATGAACTATTTTATTATTTGAGAAACACTAAAGGTTGCTTCAGTTTGCTGTAATTACTTAAGAGAATAAGCCAGTGCTGAGGCAATTTAAATTAGCAGGTTATATTAAAGATAATTTTAAAACCAAGTTACTTCCCCTGGGGGCTAGGGTTGAGGAAGACTAGTAGAATTATGATGTAGGAACATTTTAGTTCTTTTTAGGACTTTTTATGTGTTTTTTTTAATCTTTGTTTCATATAAAAACATTTCCTAGGCCCAAAATATGTTTTTTTCATTACCTTAATGGATGCCTTAACTAAGAAGGCAAAATGCATATTCAAAGAAATTCTTAAATTCTGTCCAGGATATGTTTGTATTAACATAAGAGGGTAGAAACAATCACTTTAAACAGTGAAGATCACTGATAATTTCAAATTCTTGGCCCTACTTTTAGTAAGCATGTTTTATGTTCTGGTAGTCATTATACTCAAATTCTTTTTAAGAGATCAAAGCAGTGTGCTGCATATCATTAAGACAGGCCATAATGTTTTCATTTACCTGTAAAACTGCCTTGTGCTTTTGCAATTTATCACAGAGAAATGAGTTTAGGCAGTCCCATTACAGTTTAGTATTGTTATGCATTAGTACAATATTCACATGGAAGACCTCATAAGTAAATAAGACAGACATCACAAACAAAAAGCAGTCAAAGATTTTTGCAACAAATCAAACTGGGAATTTATATTAAAAGTACAAAATCAAGTGGAAATTAACCAGGTGCAAACAGGCTTGTGAAAGAAGTAGAAACAAATCCTGTCTTCTAAAAGTGATCAATTAAGGTACTATATCTAAAAATATTTTTTAATCCCCCTTTATTCTTTATTTGCCCATGAAAGGGAAAGGAAGAAGAGAAAATGCCGAGCAGTAACATCCCACTGCAGCTGTCAAATGCATAGAAAGCTTGTCCCGCTCCAGGAGAGACTAAAGGCTTAATGTATGTGGTGCCTTCTAACAGTAAAAATTGTAAACATAATTAAAAGATAATAGAATACAAGAGTGCCTTTCTCTTAATGTTACCCAGCTCTGACAGATGAAGCCAAGATGCTTATTTTTGAAGAAGTTGCAAACTGCGTTCAGAAGGAAAGTTCACATGCTATTAAGCTTTTAAAGCTTAGATTTCCTCTTGTCCAGAAGATATCTTAACCTGTTGCTTGCGTAGAGCCCACAAGTCTTTGCTGCTGGTATTATCATGGTGGCAGCCAAAATGTTTTCAGGGTGATACACACATTTTCCTTCCCTAACAGACTTGCCATGTGACATTATTTTAAAATCTCCCTATGGAAAATAATAAGAGAGTTAATCTATTCTCCATGGCTGCCATTATGCTGTTGCTAATGTCCTAAGGAACTAGTTCAAATTTGGTCCCATAAATATGATATGTATTTATGTGGAAGCAATTTTAAAGGCTATACCAGAGTACCTAGTCTCAGATATTTGCTCAACATCCTTTAAATTTTGACTGGAAAATTAAGGCATTTTCTCAGCTTTAATGGGCATTCCTCACCCTTCATGAAATTTGCTAACAAGAGTATCACAAATGGTAAAAGATGCATACTGTACAAAATGATAATTTCCCTCTTAAAGTTTGAGAACTGTTTCAGAAATGAAGGTCTTTGCTGTTTTCTGCTGCATTACATGTGAAATATGGCTTCGTATTTCTCAGCAGGTCCCCTTTCTCTCATTTTCTCTTAATAAAATACCCAAAATTATTGAAATGCAGATATATAATAATCCAGCTTTTTGATGACAGAGCAAGACACAGATACTTGTAACCTGTTTCCCTCCCTTGAAGTAATTTATTATTTGAATTGGCACCAATAGGGTGAGCTGCTGACCATTCTATTGTAGTAGTATCTTTTGGTGGCCTCCTTCAGTAGGAGGTAAACTTCATTCCTAATGATGTGCTTTTATAATCTGATATTGATTAAGCAATCTAAATCCCATTTCAGTCTGCGTAGATCTGTCACAGAAAATCAAAAAACATGTCAAGCAATAGTTAAACACATTCTGTTTGGAAAACATGTTGTCTGTTACAATGGATGTATTTCAGCCCTGTACAGAGCTAGAATTTTAGATGAAGAGACATTTAAAATCTTTATGACTGCATGAAGCTTGAAGGAAAAAGTGCATAATCAATCTTCCTTCTTAGTTCAAAATAAGTATAATTCATGGTTGCAGGTGGGATTATATCAGAATAAGCTTCAGGCAGAATGAATGTCATGGACAAAAAAGCTAGTTTGTTAGTCTGTTTATAATTGCTTGTGGGATATGGTTTTGATCAGAATCCAGAATGCTAAATTTCCCTCAGGAAAGTAATTTTAAAGTATTTTCTTGCAACTACTATAAGACTGTTTGGTCTTTCCATCAATTCTACCCTTTCAAAGTATGGTGCTGGAATGAGCATTCAACTTCATTAGGCTTATTCAGGGTGATCACTTTCCAGAGGGACCTGAACAGGCTGGAGACGTGGGCCCAGGTGAACCTCATAAGGTTCAACAGGAACAAGTGCAGGGTTCAGCACCTGGGCCAGAACAATCCTATCAATACAGACTAGGGGATGAGGTATTAGAAGGCAACCCTGAGGAAAGGGACTTGGGGATGCTGATGAATGAGAAGCTGGACATGAGCAGGCAGTGTGCACTTGCAGCCCAGAAGGCCAATCACATCCTGGGCTGCATGAAAAGATGTGTTGCTACTGGATCCAGAGAGGTGGTTCTGCCACTTTGCTGTGGTGAGACCTCACCTGGAGTACTGTGTGCAGGTCTGGAGCCCTCAATATTGGAAGGACATGGACCTGATGAGGCAGGTCCAGAGGAGTGCCACCCAAATGATCAGGGGGTTGGAGCACCTTTGCTACGAGGACAGGCTGAGGGAGCTGGGGTTGTTCAGCCTGGAGAAGAGGAGGCTCTGGGGAGACCTAATAGCAGCCTTCCAGTACCTGAAGGGGACCTACAGGAAGGCTGGGGAGGGTCTGTTTACAAAGGCCTGCAGTGACATGACGAGGGGCAATGCCTTCAAGCTGGAGAAGAGCCGATTTAGATTGGATATTAGGAATAGGTTCTTTACTCTGAGGGTGGTGGACCACTGGAACAGGTTGCCCAGGGGGGTGGTTGAGGCCCCTTCCCTGGAGATATTCAAGGTGAGGCTCGATGAGGCCCTGAGCAACCTGGTCTAGCTGGGGGTGTCCCTGCTGACTGTGGGGAGGTTGGATTAGATGACCCTAGAGGTCCCTTCTGGCCTGGACCATTCTATGATGCCTTTTTAGTGGTTAGTCTTTGTTACTCATTTGCATGTTATATGCATGCTAGAAAATCACGCAGGAATGAGCAGATGTCATTGAAGTATGTACTGTCTGTGTGATGTACCTTCCCATGGTTTCAGAAGGCATGCTTCAAAACCTAGAAATGAGGAAATTGTTCCAGTCTGGCATTAGTATATTTGATGAATATACAATTAATAAACTACCTGCAGAAGCAGGTAGTTTATTAATAAGTACATTTTATGTTCTTCTCACAACCTATTACTGCTGTTAGGATGCATATGACTCAAGCTGTTATCATATCTTGGCATGTTGGATGTTCTGTGGGTGCCCTGATACTCTGTGGAGGTAAACAGGTAACTAATACAGGGCCAAAGACAGTGGTAGAGCTAGGAGGTGTAAGGACATTTCGTGTTGATCTTTGTTAATCTTTCACAATCTTACTTCTTACTTTTGCTTTCAAGAAGCAGGAAATAATAAGACCTAATGGCTCACACAAAAAACAACCCCCTGTGCAGAACACAACTAACAGAGGACAGATATGATAAAGGTGTTACAGTTTGCTTGTGCAAATCTGGAAAGGCCAATAAAGAAAATAATGGAAGGTCATAAAAAGCACCTTTGAGCACTTCTATTGACTTCCAAATCTTTAGTTTAAAATTAAACTGTAGTTAGAATATTCACAATGCACACACCTTCTGATGATTTCCAGAATAATTTTTGAAGGTCAGAAGTCAAGTAATATTTCTTGATCTGATTGTTTTATTTTATCTATGGGATTTATGATTTTGTATTGTCATTAATTTTACTCTTGTCATTTAGAGTGTTAGGAAAAATACATTTGTTTGCCTGTTTTTCCTATGATAATTCTGAATCTCATTAAAACCCTGTGTCTTCTGCGCCCCTCACATAAACTTTGAACTCGGCACTTTCTGGTGACTGTACAAGGACTTGGAATACAGATACAGAGCACAAAGGTCTAAAAGGTCTAAATTCCTCCACCCTCCTCTTCCAGAAGAGAACATGGTAAAGACAAATACAGAAAATATTATTAAGTCTGTGAATCAGTATTATGGACTTGGAATACTCTAATACTGATGCAAGCATCAAAAAGATGCTCGGAGAAAGGCAGCCACAGATGTGGTTGCGTCATTGAGTTCTAATGAAAGATGAGAAATTCACAAAGTAAAGAATTTTATTTTTAACCTTGATAATAATCACAGTATAAGGCTATATTTATAGCAGGTGCTGAATGTCAAGTTTGAAAAAAAAACATTGCAAGCATTTCCTATTTTAATATTAAATCAATTTTCTTTTTTTCTTTAGAAAAAAATGTTAGTATTAAAAATGGCGTATTTGAAACACTGTCTTTTGGAAATAAAAAGAAAATACTGCTGTTCCAAAACTTTAAAACACTTTGATAATTTCTTTAAAAATATGAATCTCTCTAACTATAAGCATTTTATATTTACTTGCTGTATACAATACCATGAAGTTCATTAGGTATGTAAAATCCATCTTAGTATTGCTCTGTAACCCAGTGTTGCTTGCATAGATCACTATTATTCTGTTCTTTAGCAACAATGAACTTTATAGTTACCAAAAAATATCAGGCAGATTTTTCTGTAATGTAACATGGCATTGCCCCATTTCATTCACTAAAGCTTACACCGTTTTATTCGTTGGAAGTCTGGCCTCACAGGACTAAAGTACATCTCTCTACTGAAATATTGTCTATATCATAAGAAAAAAAACAATTTTCATTTCTAATCATGTTCGTGCTGCTTGGATTTCACCTGAGCAGTTAATCTAAGTGTATTAGCTCTGCTTTTCTTTCGTTCCTCTTACATATTTTACATAGCTGCCACCCTGAAAAAACTGCACAAACATTCATTTTCCCTTTTTTTCCTTCTGTTACATTCTATGCTGTAATGCCAAGGTGTCCCAGAGTATTAAAAGCATTGCTGTGATGTTAGGTTGGAACCATGAATAGTCTTTAAAGAATGAAACAGTCATTTGAGCAGTTTCCCTTCTAAAAATCTTGTATGTATTGTAGGTTTGGAGGTTTTTTTTTTTTTATTTGGAGGTTGTAGAAAAAAAGATATTATTGAAATAAAGCTGTTTTTTAATATTATTTTGATATAATTAATTGCAAGCTTATATGTACCAACCAGTGGCAACAGATGTTTCTATTTTCAAGTGTGTTTGTTTGGTGTTGTTAAGGCCTAAGGAGTGCTGATCAGGGATTATTTTATATAATTTCATGATAACAATAACACCTGTAAATATGGTGCTAAAGAAAAGATGTGATTAGATAAGATCAGTATTCTGTAGATCCAAAATCTGATTTTAACTAAGCTTCTAAACTACTTCTGTTACGTAGAGGCTTACAACTGAACAAAATTCTGTTGTTTTTATCATTTTCAAATTGGTAGTGTTAGCCCCTATTGCTCCTTGCTTTTTAGAAGTACGAGAAGTTGGCCATTGAGATGTGAGATCAGCACAACATACCCTGTACTTACACTTCAGGCTCTGATTTTGTTATCTGGTTTCCTAACTGGGTACTCACAGAGTATGCGACATGCTCAAAATCTATGGTAACAACTGCTGTGTGTAGACCTGGACACAGCAGCAGAAAGCAGTGGCACTGAGATGTACCTCTTTTGGGGAAATACCTGCCAAACCTTTCCTCTTGGTTTACCCAAAACTACCACTATTCAAAAGGCAGTATTTTAAATAAATAAATAAATATCAGTACTACGGTTTTCAGAAATCCTCTAGAGGACATTGAACCCATCTGGAATGAACAAATTAGCAAAATATTTGTTCAGTTACCATTCAGAACTGGAAGGTTTTTTTAGCAAATTTAAATTTCTCTGAATCCTTGGAAACTATGAATAAAAGAGTTTATTTACCATTTCAGAGCAAGTGTCCATTTGTTTTCATTATCACATCTATAATAATGTATTTCTACTAGCTCTTTAGCATCTGAAAAGTCATCATACACACAAAGACTTCGGATTAAATTTTCTATGCTTCCAAATATAACACATTCAAAGTCTAAATTGTCTAAACATAAATAGGTTTCTTTTCCAAAAAAAATTTGCAGTGGTTCATTTTTATTTCAATCTGTGTGCTAACCATATTTAGAGCTGGTCTTTTGCAGTATATGTGACATTTATTACAAATGAATTGCCAAATCTGTTGACCAGCATGTGGTGACCAGCCTGAGGCCACTGTCTATTGTGTGTATGGGTCTTCTCCAGGGGAGAAAAATTAGCATCTCTGTAGAAGATAAAATCCTGCCTGTAATTAGTATGCCATTTAACTCGGCCTTTTCCAGGTCTCTTGCCATTTCTATTGGAAACTGTACAGACCACTTGTTAAATGGATCAAACTCATGCATGCTGCGACTTGGCTGGTAGACTGGTTATATCAGAGGAAATACAGACATATAATTTTGTATTGTTTAATGGTGCTTAGAAAAACCTAGGAAATGGAAACTTTGTTTTCCAAGATGAAGTTTTAGAGTCTTAAAAATGCAGCTAATTACAATCTGTTGCTTCCAAGTCTATATAGATGCTTTTGAAAGTCAATATCAACGTTAATAACTATTTCAATACTATAAATTATTTAAATATGTATGTATCCAATGCATAAGATGAATTGAAATGGAGCTGTAATGGCTGAGTCTTTATGCCTGCAAGGCATAATGAATGAAATGTTTCTGTACCACAGACTTCGACTTTTTCTTCCACCAACTGCTCCAATTCAAAATAAAGTGACCCAACTTTACTGAAACTTATTAACTGAGATATTACTAGTTATAGAAACTGAACTGCAATGGTTGTGCTGAAATTCTTTTAGGTGATAATGATGTATTATTGGCTTATACATATATAGAGATTGTATTAATAAAAATTAAAGATATGAAGATAGACTGTCACTTGCTTAAGTATGCCAAGTTTTCAGGAAGAAATTTTTTGTGGGAAGTAAATGTTTTACAGTATCTGAAACCTTTCCCACATCAAATTAGCAATAAAAGATAAATACATATTATCTTTGTATATAAACATTTATGTTTATAATGCCCACATATATATGTTTGTAGTCTAGAGTATGTATATAAATACATGTAAAAATAAT
>VZTM01026246.1:0-38725 GCA_013400555.1 Jacana jacana | reverse complement strand
AATTTGACAATAGACAAGAGCATATCTAGGAACAACTATATGCAAAAATGATTTAGCACAAAAAACTTTAGGTGAGAGTTTTCCCTTTTAATCATCTTCAAACTACATAGAGTTCTGTTGCTTATTTGAAGTTAGTTTAACTATTTATATGGTTACTTTGTGGACCTGTAGATCTGTAAACTGNTACTTTGTGGACCTGTAGATCTGTAAACTGGTAAATTGTGATATTTATGTTAATACAACTCACAGCAAAATAACTCAGCATGACTTAAATAATAGGTAATAGAAATGGAGATTATATGGTTGTTTTATTCTCTAGAGTAGTAAGGAGTGTATAATATGTCCTCTAAAATGGGAGAAAGTGGTAACAAACAAACAAAGGAAGATCAAAGAGGAAAAGCATAAACAGCTGTGCAGATGAAAGTGTTATTTCAGATGGAAAGCTCTTACAAATGGAATATAGCTGCTTGGTAACAGAGGAACTAAAATAGTATTTACTATCTCTCCCTACCTATTTGAGGAGTAGACATTGGAGAGAATGCTAAATACTAAGAATATCCAAAGAGAATAACACTTAAATGGAAAAGGAAAAAGGCACATCTGGGATGAACGTTGAATAAGGCTATTCTAATAGCAAAGATTAATTTACAATAAATGATGAGGTAACCCTGCAGTGCTTAGGAGAGATTCAAGTGCATGATGCTGCCCGCTTTTCATCATGTGATAGAAATACTACTGTATTTAACAAAATTTAATAAACTGAAGACATTTTGAGTTGTGTGAGTTACATGATAAGTCATATGTTGTGGTGTGCAGACAATATCTGGGTCAGATAGACTAATATGAATGTACACTACCTTTGTGTTACCAGATTTCNAATCTTACTAGAAAACCTAATTGACCGTGTTTACCCTACTTTGACTCTGTGGAAAACAAAAGCTATTCACATATTTTGTTTCCTTCCTAAAGATAGAGAACTATTTTACAAGCTTGACTATGGAATGCATGTTTGATTAACGTCATGCATGCTCGTTCCTAAATTTTACAGAGTAGCACCCACAGCCGTTAGTTTCAAAGGACAGTATCTATTTAAAGTTGAAGGTAGTAACTTTCACTAATTACCTACTATAATAGGTGAAGATTAGATGAATTCTACCACATGAATGAAGACAACCAGGCCTCAGGAAGCTTGATTATTTTTCTTTCTGTCAGTTTACCTGTTAATTATTCCATCAATAATGACTGATTAATTAGACATTGCCCTTATTTTTCTGTCAGAGTGTCTTACAGTGGCCACTAAGAACTCTAAATGACTATATGTATATGCTGGAATGTTATTCCAGCAATTGTGATATGTCAGGTATTTTCTATATTGAATACAGAGGAATCCAAATAAATGCTGAAGATTAAATGCATGCATTTCAAAACGTGAATTATGTGCTATTAGAAAACAAAAGCACTTATTGAATCTGACCAACATGAATCTACGACTAATATTTTAGGCAAATCTGAGCTGAGATGTCAAAACTATAGGATTTTCACTATTGAGATGGAACTTAAAAGTTATGACTTACAAAAACTGAAGCCCAGAAAAACCTTTAAGCTCTTCTCTTGACCACTTTTGTCTCTAGCTCTTCCTTAACAGACAACTGCTTGGACTCTAACAACTCTGAACTGTTAGAAATCAGAATTCATAACCTAGATTGGAGGTGCAAAAATTTTGGAAAAGATGGGATACCCTGCACTATCAAGATAAATTTCCTGACACTGATAAAAATGCTACATAATCCTGTTTATTAACAAGTTATTTAGATTACAGTATCTGTGACACTGCTAAAGATGATGTCCTTGTTATTGTCAATGATAAGAAAATATCCCTCATATACTTAGTAATTCTAATTACTATATTCAAGGCTGTTTTCCTCCCAAAACTGTGATTGCTGGCCAAGAGTTAAGAGCAAAGATTCCACTTCCTCCCAAGTTAAAAGCTATAATAAAACGAAAAGGAATGACATCAATCTACTTTTCCTGGCAGAGATTATTAAGAGACTGGGAAATGCAGCAATGCAGTCTTGCTTCAGTTTCAAGATTATAATCTTCTTGGGGAAATGAGTTGCTAGGAAGAGCTTTTTACATCTAGACTAGTGACTCAAACTCAGCAGAGGTCAACAGAGCTGAAAGTCATGACTGATCAAACAAATGTTTCTCTTACAAAAGCCTCAGCTGATACAGCTTTTGTGGAGAAAGCTATCTGCGGAAAATTGCTTGCGCTTTCTGCTACCAGACCTTACCATCATTGGAAAAGGCAGTGGAAGAACCATTTGTGAACACAGACAGCTCTTCTTATAATGGGTGATCTCTAATATCTTTGATGGTGGGTTTATGAGACAAAGTAATACAACGATCAACAGGAAGCTATGTCTCTGCTGCTTATGTTGCACTTTATGTTCTAATCTAGTGTGTTTTGTCGTTCACAAGAAAAGTTCAGATCTTTCAGTCAAATTATTAGTGCCTTCTGTACATTCCTCTGAGTTGCACAGGAAAGGAAACACACTTACAGATAAGTTTTTCACAAATTAGCCTCAATGGAAAAGTCATTCCTATGCCCCTCAGCCCAGCATGTTTGCAAAATGTCTTCCTTCAAACCCCTCCCTCATTTCTGCGGCAATGGTCTTGTGTAAAAGCTGCTGGTGATCTGTCATGGCTCTGTATGACTCATAGTGACCAGACCTAACTGGGGGATTCCTTTATTTTCCTCTCACTTATGCACTATAGTCTCCATTATTTTATTCTAAGATTGTAAAGACTGTACTAGTACACACATAGGATAAGTAGGATGACACAATATGTATGATACAAGAATCATGATAACACCATGACACAGTTCAACATCAGGCTGACGTTAATGAACTTTGTTTCTTGTCATTTGAGACTTTTAGGGTGCAATTAACCTGATCTCTGCTAATCGTCTATGTAAGGATGAGATGTACTCTAGACAAATATCTTTAGTCAGATAAATCCTTGCTGACATGCTTTTCTGTTTACTTAATTTTAACTGAGACAAAATATTGTAAGTATTTTCTAATTTCTGAAACCCAATGCAAGACTCATGCATTGGGTCTCATAAAGATGGTTGATCTTTGATGGTATGATGAACTGTTTTGCATGATAGGCATACACCAACACACCATAGCATGTCCTCCGAGGCAGGGTATTCTGGCTCCATGAAGGGGGGGAAATGCTTGATGCAAGGCTGCTTATGGGAAATATGCTCATTGACTGTCACATCCTTCTGGATACTTTGTTGCTCTTTTTCTCCTGCTCCAGAAGCTCATGTGACCAACCTGTGGTGATTGTGTCAAGTCCTGGAGCGGGAGAAAAGCACTATTGCTGCACTGTACAGTTGTTTCATAGTAGAAGAACCCAGGTTAATAAAACAAATTTCATAGCCAGTATCTAGGACTTGGCTAATCTGCAACAGTGAGTCCACTGCTCCCCTGCACTCTGCATCGTGACATTCTCAGGAAAATTCACCCATGGGTGACATGTCCAGCCAAAGAAAGGAGGGTATGGACAAGGAAGCAGCATGGCCTTGTCTTGGTCATGTAACAGCTCCTTGGGGCTCTTAGCAACTGCTACAACCTAAAACAAAACTACTCAGTAGTGGCAAGGGCTGCTTGTTTGCAACTAAGAATTTGCCCCTGTGCTGTATCCAGGTCACCAGTCATGGCATGTTTGTGTGCATGCAGAGCTTGGCATCTTAGAATCCCAGAATCATAGAATGGCTAGTGTTGGAAGAGACTTTAAAGGTCATCAAGTTCCAAAACCCCTGCTGTGGGCAGGGACACCTCCCACTTGACCAGGTTGCTCAAAGCCCCATTCAGCCTGGTCTTGAACATTTCCAGGGATGGGACATCCACAACTTCTCTGGGCAACCTGTTCCAGTGTCTCACCATCCTCAGACTAAAGAATTTCTTGCTATTGCCTAATCTAAATCTTCCCTCTTTCAGTGTAAAACCATTTGCTCTTGTCCTATTGCTAAACTCCCTGATAAAGAGTCCCTCCCCACCTGTTCTGTAGGCCTCCTTTAAGCACTGAAATACTGCAATAAGTTTTCCCAAGAGCTTTCTCCCTTAACTGACAGCTTCTTATCTCAAAATAAAATGAGCTTTAATCAAATGGTGGATAGGTAAAGAATTCCAAACACTGCCTCAAAAATTGAAGAATATTCCTTTCCCAACATGAGATTTCTGTAGTTACTCTCCTTTGTGGCCTAAATACCTGTTTCTAGTTTATAAATATGTGAAGGGTGAGTGTCAGGAGGATGGAGCCAGGCTCTTCTCAGTGACGTCCAATTATAGGACAAGGGGTAATGGATGCAAGCTGGAATATAAGAGGTTCCACTTAAATATGAGGAAAAACTTCTTCACAGTGAGAGTGACTGAACACTGGAAGGGGCTGCCCAGGGAGGGGGTAGAATCTCCTTCTCTGGAGACATTCAAAACTTGCCTGGATGTGTTCCTGAGAGATCTGATCTAGGTGTTCCTGCTCCAGCAGGAGGACTGGACTAGATGATCTTTCAAGGTCCCTTCCAATCCCTGATATTCTGTGATTCTGTTGTGAAGATAATCAAACACTCTGACTAATAGTTACTAGTCCACATTTGCCGTTTCTCCTGAATAGTCTTAAGGAAAGCAAGTACCGCTTTTCTACCCCTAGCCAAGGGGTGCATGTTCCTTTTTTTTTTTTTTTTTTCTTGTACTCCTAACATGTTTAACTTGTGAACCTTTTTACATATAGTTTCTCCTTATAATAAAAAGGGACCTCTCCAAGTTTCCAAAAGTGATCACAATATTGCTAAGTCTATAATGAAAACAACAGTTAGCCATTTTTCCTCCTCAAAACATGGGCATATCTGAATTGTTAAAAAACTACAATAAAATTAGTAACACTGATATTTTTTTTACTGGTACTTGCATTCTAGCATTTGAATTTTTAGGATGCCTTTTCACTAACTACTATCCATAGCCAAAAAAGACAGACCATATTTTTTTCTTGTTTCATAAATAATGAAAAATGAAGTTCCCTAATGTTCATTTTGCTTTGTGAACAGGAACAATAAATAAACCCCACATTATTTCAAGCCTGAGGTTAGAATCCTAAGGATACAGAGTACTGTCGTCACTTTACTATTTGTAGTTTGTATTTTTTTACCATAAACAGTATATCTCTGATCTCTTAGTTTTATAGCCCCATCCATAACCTCAGAATAATACTTTCCAGACACACAGAACAGCCATATACTATATGGTTAGCATCAATTTTATTTTAGACTGAGGAAAACCAAACCAAAACAAATATGTATTTTATAAAATGTTATAAATGGCACCTCTCCTGTCTATGATGAAACTAAAGGTGCACAATACAGAAGAGAAAGACATGACATTGATTAAGACAATTCTTCACACTTAGTGTAATCCAACATATTTATTCCTATACTATTCATTCTTAGTCCTGTGAAAACATTAGTATTCTTCTCATATATTATCTTATGTCTCACACCATTAGGATTAGTAGGATAACACTATAGCTGATTTCAAATTGTGTATTAAATCCACCATGGAGAAGTAAAACACAGCCCTTTAGGAACAATGTATTTTATGCATATGTGTCCCTATCATAGGGACTGATACGTAAGTAAAGAATATTAACTTCAAAAATTGAATGCTATATATAGGACTCATTTCTATGCCTGCCTTTCTGTTGGCAAGTTGTGGTCATAACAGGCTTAAGAACTCCAGCAGGATATATTTTTTTTTTCCTTCCTAAGCCTTTGGAGCATTATCTATTTGTAGGTATCATATATTACCTCTGTGTGGGGCCTGCAGATGAAATCTATTCCAGGAGCAGTTCTTGTTGGTAGATTTCCAGAAAGCCATCTGTTCCCAATGGGGCATCTTGTCTGCCTTCCCTAGCAATTAGAAAGCAGCAGATGAAGGTGCAAGGCATAAAAAGGGAGAAGGACATGAAAGAATAGAAAATTGCATAAGAAAATCTTGTTTGCTTGAAGAAATGCAATAGTAAATTGTTAAAATGATAGAAGCTGTAACTACCTGAAGAAAAGGATTTTTTGCAAACTCTCTGTAATAAAACACTGTTCCTGTAACACACACACACCCCACCGGTCATCACCGTTTGGTTAAGTCGCTCACTGCCATACGTTTCTGATGAATCAAAATGAAAAAAAATAGACATGCATATTGGACTTTATAGAGAAAGCAATGTTTGTCACACAAGTGTTTCCTCATGAAAGACTTTTTGGATTTATCATCAGAAAAATATACTTAATTTTGAAGTTCTAGTAATTTTGATTCTTTGATTCTGATACAATTATGTTTTATCTGAAAAATGAGGGAATTAATTATAATACTAACACACATATGATTCCAATCAGTAGCCTGTCACAGATCACTATGGATTGCAGTCTTAAAGCATAATTTATGATACCAAAATACCAACTTTTTGTGACTATATAAGAACACAGTGGAATAAATTGTTGAGGTATTTTCCCCTCTAAAATATATGGATGTGATCTAATTCTGATCACTTGGGCTCCCTCTACACTTAGCAGACAGAAATCCACATTTCCAGAAAGTTTCAACCCTATTATATTTGATGTTTTTCTTAGCGGGAATGAATGCTTTCTAGAAGTGTCTATAACTCAAGGAACCAAGACAACCAGCTGAGACTATAAAAGCTGCATTTAGACAGTTATCATCAGATTACTTGAATATTATCCAAATTGGTTTAAAAATTATTTTTAACACTTAATTTTATTCATTCTTTTAATCTTTCTGAAAATTAAATTCTAAATAGTAAGGAAAGACTTAAAGAAAAGAATCTGATATTTTAACTTTACACATAATCTTGTCTCAGGTCTATGACACAGAAGGGAATGACTCAGAAAAAAACAACATTAAATCACCTCTGTGGAGCTTATTCATTCCTGATTAGTCTACGCAGGGAGCATGATGATGTCAGTGTTTTTAATATGATGAATTTTCTGAATGGTATTTTGAAATGGCAAAGACAGACCTATGGAGGAGATGAGAGCCTTTTATTTATCCTTATGAATATATTTGCTGTAACTAGTCATAAGGATCACTTTCACCACTGATCAGTTAAAACTAGTAATTTTGAAAGTAAAACATGCAACACAAAGGACATGGAGACTTAAATCTATATCAGTTCTGCTACTCTCTGGTGGAAGGTATTCTACATCTACATTGAAGAGATGAATTAATTATTATCAATATTATAGTGACTACTATAAAGTGATGTGGTTGGGTTTTTTCTTCTGAACTCACAACAGCTTGTTTTATTTATCACAGAAAAAAAAGCTAGAATTATAACCAGCACCAGGAAGTTAATATTTACTTTTATCTGTATATATTCTTAAGAGAGATAAAAGGAAAATGTGAGAAAATGCTCTCTCCATAGGACCATGAAGAAACTACACAGAACTGTGGCAATTTTTTAGTCCTTGGAACCATGGTATGCAGTTATATGATTTAGAGCTTTAGCAGCATGCAGAGATTGCATTCTTGCTAAATGTTTGTCTTAATACTTTGTTAACATCATGAGTTTTGGTGTAAAGCTTCCGAAATTCTTAACTTTCCAAAGTGATAATAACAATAACAACAACAATAATAATGATAATAATAATAATGACAATAATAACAATAATATTGTATCAAGTTATTTAAACTGGATGTCACATGGTTCATCAGCTGGTAGGTTGTCATTCTGCATGTGGGCTAGCCAGTGGAGAACATTCCAGTGAGTTTGAAAGTTCTTTGCTCACAGCAGAGGAATACAGATACACAGGTACCCAAGGTTTCTGCTTGGTCCCATTGTCTCAGTGTCTCTTCATTTCCTTCAAAGTATATTTACACCAGTCCCAAGCTACTTATCTTTTCTCCTTCTTATAATTGTACTCACATCCTCCCCAGCACTCCTTTTAAATCCTGTTTTTTCTCCTCTGATCAGCCTCTTTATCTCTTAGTGCCTCACTTCTTGCTCACCTCCAGATTCATGGTCCATTTTGCCCATGACACTTCATTTTCATGCCACTGAGGCTGTTCCAGTGCTTTCCTTCTTCTCTAAATGCCTTTCACGTCCCCTGCCTTGCAGCCAGCCTGCTTCTCCCCTCAACAGTACAAGCTGCCCTGAATTTCCAAAGATAAATTCATTTCTATTGGTCTATATGTATTGTGTGTTTGGGATAGAGGAGGACAGTCTTGAAGATGGGCAACGGGCATCACTTCCAGGGGAGATTTAGATTAGATGTCAGGAAAAACGTTTTCTCCCAAAGATTGGTCAGGCACTGGAATGGCCTGCCCAGGGAGGGCAGTGGTGGTGGAGTCGCTGTCCCTGGCAGTGTTCAAGAACCATCTGGACGAGGTGCTACAAGACATGATTTAGTAGCTTAGTGGGTAGTACTGGTGACAGGAGGACGATTGAACTAGATGATCTTGTAGGTCCTTTCCAACCTTGTGTTTCTGTGATTCTATGATCCCATTGACCAAACAATGGCAAAAATGTTCATGATGAGAAAAAGCATGCTAGATCATCAGAACGTTGACTGGAAGGAAAACGTAAGTGTTGATACTCCTAGAAACTGCAGTCTGATCATCAACAGTCAGTTTAAAGACAGTAAGGAGAGTGAAATTTGACAGAAATAGAAATACCCTCCTATTAAAGCAAGGAGTCTGGGCAATAGGATGGTGATGTCTAGATAATTAAATAATTACTATGAAGATTTTGAAAACATTGTTAAATATCATAATTAATTATATATTCAATACACTCAATACTTTAGTAAAGGTTTTTATTAGAGATAGGTTGATGGTTTAAAAGCCCCTTCCAACCTGGACAATGCTATGAATCTATACTTTTATCTCACTGAAGAAATATAGCTAAAAAAGGACTCATTGACATTCAGTTTGGATCACAGTTAATTTAAAGGTTCTCTAAAATAGGTTCTCAACAGGTGATACTAAGAACCCACTATAGATTCTAGGATTAGAATTGTATTTGGATACAGAAATGTCTTGAAGTTGTTACAGTGATTAATCCTACTGGGAATTGTGCCATTGTGGGAAAACTTCCCAGTTACAAAATGAGTAACAAATGAGTAATTTCTTAACAATTCACCTAATTCAAAAACTTGAGTAACTATTCTTGGTAGAACTCAGTTATGCCTGGATGTTTTAGTAGATAGTTTTATATCTTACTGGTTTCATGACTGTATAGGGAATAAATCTATTTTTGAATCTGCTTTGGTAAATCAAGGATGTTATAGGAGACCTAGCCATAGAAAATAACTTGAATTAAGTGACATCAAGATTATTGAAATTAAATTATTTTTGAGGAATAGATAGAAAATAGATCAAGATTCCTATCTCAGAGGTCAAATACAAGAAATTGAGAGGCCTAACTAGTGAGGTTAACAGATGTGCAGAAATTAGGAATTTAAATGTGAAGCTGACTGAAATTCCTTTCAGTCAGATTTGTCTAAACTATTAGGAATTTTTAAGGATAGGAGGCATTTTCAATAAAGTTTAAAACCAACAGGGTAGGTTCCATTTATAATTGAATGAATGATTACATAAGAAGTATTAAGAAATATTAAGGAGTGGAAAAATCATGAAAGCTACATCTTGGAGAACAGAAAATTTAAGAATAAATCCAAAACTCTTGACAGAAGTCTATTTCAGCTTGTCATTCCAAAGGAAGTTAAAACAAACAACACAAATTTTCTCAGCTGTATGAATAGAAAAAAAGAAGTAAACTTTGCATGAAGAGGGAAAAGAAGAGGTTCAACTGAAAATGTAGATTTATTTTTTTTTCTCAGTTTTCAGACCAAGATGACTGATTGATATAAAGGTGTGGAAATGCAGACGATCAGACTACAGGGATTGTCTTGCTTGTAGCAGAGTTGGTACTGCCTTATCCCAGTACAGATAAGGAAGCTATAATACCTTTGCAGAAGGCACTGGTATGATTTCATCCAGAAAGCAAGAACAGAAGCTGATGACTGGGTGAACATAAAACCTGTTTTAAAGAAGATAATAAAGACCTTGAATTTATTTTCAAAACTAAGGGAAGACTGAGAGCATGAAGGGGACATGAGAAATCCCAAGTCTTCTCCTTTCTTTACTTTGCACTAGAACTGGTTCTTATCCTTCTTTCTTGCTGTCTTCAACCCAAGATCCTTGCAACACGTCTATGCAAAGGATGTTTAGAAAGAAAGATGAGAGACAGCTGATGTGTGTTTGTGCCCAGGATATGGCATCATCTAGTGGTTGATGCATGAACATGGAACATAGGCTCTGTCCTCAAGACTGCAAGATACTCCATATTCGCTTTGCCTGCAGCCTGGGTGAGTAATTTGTCAATGTCTATGTGAAAGTTACCATTAAACTGGATTGGGATGGGTCTGTAGGTGTGGCATAGGTATACCCAACTGACACATGCCCTTCTGGCATGCAAATGTGACTAAAGATAAGCACCCAAGGAATGATAAATCAGAGTAACTCTTTAGCATTACGTGGAAAGTTAAAAACTGAATTGATGTTTGAGACTCATGTTAAAAACATAGGACATAAATAGGCTGGATCTCACTTCTGTACAGCTGGAAAACTTCAGAAGGATTTTTTGTGGAGGGAAGCCTATAAACATATGAAAAATCTGACACTGTATCCTTGAAATTCCTAAAAGATTTTGACAAGGACTATCACTAAAGACTCTCAGAAATCTAAGCTGTCATGGGATCAGAGGAAAGGTCTTCTTGCAGAATTGTTAACTGGTAAATAATTAGGAAACAAAAGTTAGAAATAAATAGGGGGTGATTATAAAGTTAGTCTCCCAGGATCTCTGCTAGGATATGTACTGTTCAACATAAATAATCTGAAAAAGATGTTGAATAATGAAGTGATAAAGTTTCCTTATGAAACAAAATTATTCAGGGCATTCAGAGCTAAACCTGACTGTGAAGAATTGCAGAAGAATCTCATGATGCTGAGTGACTGAACAATAAAAAAACATATGAAATTAATTGTCAATAAAAATAAAGTAAGGCTAAGGTCGCCATTGCTATGCAGGAAAGAGATCTTAATAACACTGTATGCAGATGGTTCCCTGAAAAAAATCTTCTCAGTATCTTGTGACACTGACAAAAAGTTAAGATCATTAAGAGAAGACTGAAAACAAGACAGAAACTGGATAAATACCCATTTCAAGATGATAGGGTTACAGTAATCTGTTTAGAGTTCAATGTGTGGTTAAAATGATCCCATTTGTAAAATGGCAAACTTGGTGGAACTTTGGCATCTATATAAGGGAAAATTAGAACCAATTATCTTTGAAAAGAAGTGCTTGTAAACGGGGTTGGTCCCATTGCCTGTCTATAAATTGCAATCTAATGTCTATATATTTGGGTCTATCTATTTCATCTGGATCTATCAAATTGGAAAAGTTATGTACAAGCTTTGCAGAAAATGACTGTCCATTGTTGTTTTTAAGAGAAGAACTAAAGGTGACCAGGACCTTTAAAACAAACAAAAGAAATACTTTTCCCTACAGTGTATAATTACTTTGTGGAATTCATTGCCACAGGATGTTATGGAAGCTAAAATTATCACTGGATTCACAAAGGACTCAACAGATTCATAGCAGAGGGGCTATTAATCACATTGATTGTATGCCACTTCCAACTCAAACTTAAAATGCTTGTGGCCAGAAACGGAGATATATTTGAGTAGCAGGATCAGTCTATACTTGCTTATATTCTCTCTCTACACACCTTCTTTCTGTACGCATTTTGTTCATTTCATCAAAAGAAAGGTATTTTCTACACCTTTTTCTTTGGAACAGTATGAATATTTCTAGGTTTTTATGCTTTAATTGGTTAAACGGTGTGAAGAAAGATGTACAAAGCCAAAGGTTCACAAGAAGTGAGCAGGATTGGTCACAAAATATGTTTAGGCAGGGTAACAGGAGAAAACTGAAGAGTGAGCAGAGGAATGGTGTTCTAGGGTGCCTTTCAGAGTGGAAGAGTGGAAGGCATTTCTAAACTTGGTTCAAAATGAAGAAGTAAAGTATTTATGAAGAATATTTAAGCATTTGCCTGTAATGGTCGAGGTTCACCACAAGGTTTCTTCTACTCCAGTGTCCTAAACAGAAACCTGAATCTCTTGAGGCAGCCCATCACTAATTGAAATATAGAGCTGCATGCATGAACCTGAGTTCAGTTGTTCTAAGTTCCACCTTTGAAGTTGCATTAACATTTAATGGTTAAAAGAAAGCTAATAAAACTGGAGGGAAGCTGAGATGGCTAAGTCATAACTATTTTTATGATGTATTATTACCACAAAGCAGAGGAAGGGTATTTATGGTGCATAAGGGTTTTTCTCATCCTTACATGTGTTTTGAGGCTATCAAAATCAGTTCACGCTGTGGGGAAGAATTTTGTCCTTGGCCATGTCTTAACAACAATAGGGTAACACTAGTACCACTGAATGTACATTTGTCCCATCTTGTGTTTCATCATCACATTAAATTTTTTATCAGTAAATGTGTCCTAACTCATAATACAAGAATAAAGGCTAAAGCTTTTAAGCCTGAATCACAGAATCACAGAATATCAGGGATTGGAAGGGACCTTGAAAGATCATCTAGTCCAGTCCCCCTGCTGGAGCAGGAACACCTAGATCAGATCACTCAGGAGCACGTCCAGGCAAGTTTTGAATGTCTCCAGAGAAGGAGACTCCACAACCTCCCTGGGCAGCCCCTTCCAGTGTTAAGTCACTCTCACTGTGAAGAAATTTTTCCTCATATTTAACTGGAATCTCCTGAAGCATGTATGAAGTTAGTATGACCCCATTTTCTTAATTCATAGTTTATAAGAATACCTAGTTAAGTTATCCTAAGTGATCAGAAAAATAAAAAGTCAGGAAACAGCCTGGTGACCCTTTTCCAGCCTCTGCTGCGATGCTTAGGGAGTTCATAGAGAAATGTCATTGCCGCAGGAGAAGCAGATTGCTTTGGCCTGGCGCACATTCAGCTGAGTTTACAATGTGTCAGGATGTTCAACTGTGTGAGAAAAGAGCAGGAGTGATTCAATATGATTGCATGATATTTTGCCCTGGCGTGCTTTTCCTATACACATATACACATACCCTGGAGGAGGGAAAGGAACTGTGAAGTAGATACAACATCTGAGCCATTGCGTTTCAGCCAGTGGACCACATGCTCTATGAGTCACTCTGTACAGCACCGATGGCCTGGATATTGTGTCCAGGATAGGTAACTGATGTCAAAACTGCTACTCTTTCTGTTTTTAAACAAAGGAATAGGCTGGCATCATTGCTCTGTGTGTGTATGCCACAGAAATAACATCTTACCTTAGATCCCTTTTAAAAAGTTACTGAATTGGGGGGATGGGAGGAGGTTGACATTTTAAACTGCTATTGGTTAAAACACAGTGAATTATTTTGATCATGGTCTAATTTTTAAGAGGTCTTTGGTGACAAATTCTGTGTAAAAAACAATTAAAAAAAATTTACATTCTATCTATTCATCTGGAATATCTAACATTGCCATAATATGGGTCTCTATGTGTAGAGTAACAGTAATTGCAAGAAAATAATGCATTGGCATGAGACACAAGTATAAGCCTACCTTATTGATTTCAAATGAGTTCAGAAGCCATCAGAATACTGAATACAAGAGTTTTACAATTATTTCTTAAGTTTATTTATTAATACAGAGAGTGCCAGCAGAAACTGTGGTAACTTTAGGAGTGACTTATATGGAACTGCAAGAACAACAAAAAAACCACCACTTTTTCTTTTAGCTGCCAAAAAAACAGATCTCAGAATATTTAATAATGCTGTTTCTTAATTTCACCTCTTCCCCCAGCTGCTTTCGTCCTTTCTTCCCCTTCTCTTGTTTCTCTGCCTCTCAGTTTCCTTCCTCCGTTTCCCTCAAAACATCCTATTTCCTGCTCCACTTTTGCATGTATGCATGTTTCCCTCTTACAAGGTTCCCAATGCTGAGACCCCCCCATCCTCTAGAAACGTCCTGCCTGTCTGTCTCATCATTGGCACCCAATGATTTTGGGGCATTTCCCTTCAACAGCTGCACAGGAGGTTTCAGTGTAGCTGCTGTGCCCATTTCATCAGGATGACGTGAGTTTCTGCCTCTGCCTCCTTTGCAGAGTTGCACCTCCTCACCGCTAAACTCCTTCTGGGAACCACAGCCTATTGCTAAGAAATTAAATGCACTATGCTGCTCGCCTCAGTCTACATTATGATATATAGTATTTGTACTGCTATTAGTCCAGCTTAGAATGTCACACCTCTGTGTAGCTGCAGCAAAACAATGAAAACCAGGAGTAATTTCATAATGGAGAGGTTCAGCATTCCTAAAAATCCATTCATAGCCATATCACTGATCCATGCACGACAATATTTTTCTGTGGTCGCTTCTGCATTGTTGCCATAGGTAAAACCATCTGATTATTTCTTTCCAAAAATATATATTCTCCAGTTTATTCAAAAGTATATTGCCCAGTTTGACGTGATACTATCAAATACAGAAAATCATTACTTCCACTGCTCACTGCTGTCTGGTTAACTTCTTGCAGCGGACTTGTGGACTGGACCTTGTTTTCTGACAACCGTGAAGTCAAGAGGTTTTTTTCTTTTCTTCTGGCCCTCTGAAATTAAAGTTAATCTCAGATAAAATAGTAATTTGTATATTGTTTAAATATTTCCATCAACTCTTCATTGTGAGTAACTCAATCTTGAGGAAAACAGAAAGGCTGAAAGTCTGTTTTTCCATTTAAAACAAAGTCTTTTTTTTTTTTAATTCTTTAAAATTATAGCATAAAACCAGAACAAGCCAGGTTTTTTCACATGAATGTCAAAATCATTACTTTTTCATTAAAGTTAGCTATGGTTAATATTCTACCCATAACTCTGTGTGTGTCTTTATTATTTTTATTTTTTAACCACAGTCATTTCTTTATACACTGTTCATCTGTTTCACCTTGTTTTCAGAACAGCTTGAATGCTGCTACCCAAATAATCCCTCTTTCAGGTAAGCTTCCTAACACCAAAAGACTTGTAGAAAAGAAAAAATGAGGAACAATAAATTAATACAAAAAATAATTAATAAAAAAGACTTGTAGAAAAGAAAAAATGAGGAACAAGAAATTAATATAGCAACAAAGTAGTAGAGACCACCTCTCAAGCAGCCTGCACTCCAACCCCGCATTACTTCATTCTTTTACTCTGGTCCCCAAATACATCTGGTCACAACTGTCTCCAGCAGCTCAAGTTTTGGTGAACTTTTCATAGGGAACATGTCTGGCTTCAGAGGATCAGCCATGCATTTATTCTCCAGTTTTCCGGCAATGCATGGACTTTTTTCTGCCACTGTTATTACCTTCCAGTTCTCTAAAAGTGTTAGATGTCACCTGAAATGAAGGCTAGCAATCTCAGGGGATTTGTCAACTAATTCAGATTTTAAACTGTAATGACTTACAGGTGGAATCATACAGTCTAGTCACAGTCTAGGTACAGTCTAACAGAGAATAAAAATTCAATCCAACACCCAGTGGACTGAGGTGCCTATTTCTAGCTATTAACTAAGAAAGGAGTATAACCTACTCCAGTTAGGTAGGAGAAGTCCAGGTGTAGGATCACAAGCGATATTTTGGAAGCATCTGATAATCAGTGAATATAAATTGAAGTCTTGCAAAGACGTCTCTTCTTGCTTCTTTTCACTATGATTTATTTCTAATGGTTTCATTATTCTTTCAGGTGGACGGTGCTGCTAGACCAAATGTGGTTCCTGTCAATGTATTCTCTCCTCTCTCTGGTGGATGACTAAGCACCATATGTCAGCACCAATTACAGGCTCCTTTAGTCTTCCACCACTGATCAAATGTGAAGTTTCAGTTAAAATCTACTAGGCTGACACACTGACTGGATCCTGCCTAAAATTACTGCTCTGCTAATTGACAGAAGAATTCTTTTCATTATTGCATTTGACTCTCTTAAGTAAAATCAGGCTGATATTATCTTGTTTCACAGACATTGAATTATTTTGGCCTAAATGGAATTAATACCTACCACAGAGTTATGTGATCACAGAAAGCTATGAGTGAGAGCCCTCCCTCCCTGATTTTTAGCTTTACAGTAATTATGTTAAAAGTAATTGTGTGTGTGTTGAGGGGATGGGAGGATTTCACAGGTCTGTAAGAGTCCTTTGGTGGCTCTGAGGTTGTTTCCACATTTGACCTTCAACTGGAAGAGCTAGACATATCTATATTAAAAATTCTACATTCTTAGGTTTTTAGAACTCTTAGAATTAGAAATGACCCAAGTCATGTTCATGCATTTAGAACCAGAGAAGACTCTCAGAGTCATCTTTCCTGAGCTTCTGCATAAGACAAACCAAAGTTCTCCATTCAATCATTTCTGCATCAAGCCCATGTATTCTGTTTGAGGAGCAGCATAATGTCCACAGAAGTAGTAAAATATTGTTCAGCCATCGTGGGACACAACAAAATGTTGAGTATTGACAAAGCTGAATCCAGTTTTCACCAATTATTCCATAGCATTTGTGGGAGTGATGGGGTTGGCAAATCAGATGCAGGATTTCTGAAACTCCAAAACGTTAACCTCATAATAAACCATCTGCTCTCTGTATGACAAACTGCAGTGCAGCACATTGTCGTATTTACAAATGAATAATAATAATAATAACAATAATAATAATAATAATGAATAGAAATGTTTGTATAGAGCTTCCAGCGGATAGCAGCTGATCATGCTTACTGAATCCAGGGAAGGAATGCCAAAAGGAAAACAAATGAATCTAACCAGCTGTGGAGCTATTTTTGAAAAGCTGAGGTATTCAGCTGTTTGCTTTCTATTGCCTTTAAAGGTGGTACAGCGATATTGCAAAGTTATCCATACAGATTTCAAACTAAAAGGGGGTTTGATTTGCTTTTTAAATCTTTGAGGAAACTGCAGGACCCCCATGGCCCACTGTGCCACTTGTGCACATGAACGATGTGCATGGACACTGCTCCGTGTCTGCTGTCTGAAAACCAAGGCCTCTCTGTCCGTCACTTCTTGCGTCGGAGATGTAAAGTCAGAGCACCGGCCCAAGTGTCACAGCTCCAAGGCCCACCGATGCTTGCACGCCTACCCCACGATGAAGGCAGCAGCAGAGCTCCAAGGCTGTTTTGTGCCTCAGCTCTTATGTGGATGTGA
Source organism: Jacana jacana (assembly GCA_013400555.1). Classification (NCBI taxonomy): domain Eukaryota; kingdom Metazoa; phylum Chordata; class Aves; order Charadriiformes; family Jacanidae; genus Jacana; species Jacana jacana. The sequence goes on along the minus strand of VZTM01026246.1, from coordinate 21,374 downwards.
AGGCAGCATCACAAGTCCAAGGCCTCTTTCTGCCAAAACTCTTAGACTGCAGTTCAAAAGCAGTTACAAAGCCCGTGCCTCTGCCAGGGAAATTGAAATGAGGAAGACTGAAACTTGGGGTGGGTGTGATTTTAAGTGTCTTGCTGAAACATGCTGTAAAACCAGTGAGCAGAAAAAAGGAGAAATGCTATAAAAACTGTTTTGTTGTATAAGTGTGACTTGGCAGGTCTTCCTCAGCTCCCCCAGCAGCCTTTTTTCCCCCATTTTTCTCCTCTGGCAATGAGCCTTAAAAGGACCTCAAAGACATTTATATGCTGACCAAAGAAACTCTTTCTATAAACAAGCAAAGAAGGGTTTATATTAAATGTATGTTGTTTATCATTGCCATTGTTGCAGTATATTAAGATAACAGGCGAGACAGAACGTTGACAGCTCCTAAAGCCACTGAATAAACCTAAGCCTGCACGTAGCTTGCTGCCTGGGGCTCCTTAGAACTACTGCCTTGGTTTTCCTCCTGCCTATGCTTGTTGATTCCTATCGAAATGAGTTAGAAAGCAACTCATCATGCCTATATAATTCCATGCACACTTCCTCTCACCTCCAAACGGGAAGGTCAGTTTCTGGACAAACTTTGTTTCTACAGCTTTGAAAGAGTCTGTTGTGTTTCATTTTGTTTTGAGTGGGGTAATTATCAGTAATTATTGGGAAATGAGCAGGAGTCAGTGGCAATTCCAAAGCCACCCAGAATAAACTCTGCATTGTTGCAGAGTTGTAGCGTGGCTGTTTTACAGCATTAACATTCTGAAATAGTTGGAAGTGACAGTTTCCTTTTCAGGGAGGGGAGAGGGCAAAGAGCTCCACCACTGCTTTAGGGTTAATCTTGACATTCTGGAAGATGTTTGAGCTGGAGAACACAGGAGCATGGAACAGATCCCTGTGTAGCCCATTTTCCCTTTTAAATGAAACCTCTTGGGTAGGTACTGTGTCCAGAGAAAGACTTTAAATGTCAGAACAGGTGACAAACTTCTTAGAAGGCATGTATAAGGCAATCAATGAGATTTCCATTAAAGGACACAAAATTACAAGGAAAATTACAAATAATTATATTATTCAATTTTAAATGACAGACTTTGAAAAATGAGGTTCTTAGAATAACTGAGTTAGTCCCATTTTTAGATAGTCCTAATGTCCTTTATTTCTAACTAAATTAATAAATAAATGTCATGTTGTATGAGTTCAATCAACTGTGAGATAATGAGGACTGTAAAGCAGAGAACTTGATGGGTCACTGATTGCTAATGGACTACAGATTCTTGTAGGTCATGGGTTCATTGCCAGTCTGTGTTTAAAGATTTCTCCTTTCATTCTTTCTTTCTTTTTTTTTTTTCCCCACCCTAAAAACACTGCTTAATTGCAAAACAAAAGCAGCTTCATGAGCTGAATGCAGACAACAGTGTCCACATGCGTACTCTGATGAATAATAGTTGTGGGGCCTCAAAACAGAGTCACACTTCTCAGAATCTGGCAAAACTGAATTCTTCTGCCACAAGGACCTGTCCCATATCAGCAGTGTCCTCCTGATGGCAGTGGCTGAACAGCCGTGTAGGTGCTGTGTGCAAAAAGTGACTACTGGAAGGGGATGTCTGACCTTTCAATACTATTTTTCCACTGATTCCCCAAGACTGACTCTGGATACTGAGACCTGACTTAATAATTTAATTCCATGGTGTCAGACGCAAACAAGGCAGAACAGATATTTGGATCCAGCATCAGCATGTGACCATGAAGAAGATGGCTGTGTTACTGTTACTGGCGTGAGTGAATGAACTTCTGATTTCCAAATGCAAGGTTTGCACCTCTCTACCCATAAGAAAACACATAGATTACAGAGAACAGAAAGACACATGTGTGCAAAATAATACAGTGTGTATATATACATATATATATATACCCAGATGTGCAGAAGACTCCATGAATGTCACAGGCTACAGGAAGCAGCTATAGAACAGCACACCATCGGGTTGTGGACCAGATACCCAAGCTGGGCTGAAGTGAGAGCAGAAGGGCAGAGGTGAGGAACAAAGGAGAAAGAAGAAGCTGTTCTGCATTAATCTATAGCAATATCAACTGTACAGACTGCTCGCAACTGCCTAAACTGGGCTCTTACACACTGCAGGGCTCCTGGGGTTTGGTGCACAAGTAAAGATACAGAGAAGTTTAAGATCCCACTGAGTCTGGAGCTGATTTTGCTGTTCTCACACTGATAGGTATGCATGAAACCAGCTGCCTGGCCTACACTAATCCCAATTGTAGTCAAGTCTGTTTCCTGATATAAATGCATATATCTGAAATAAAGTCTATTTCCCTTAAGAATCTGATGCATTTAAATTCAAAGCCTATTTTGTCATACTCAGGGCTGCTGCAGTGTTTCGTGGATAAACAGAAGATCCATAATTGAAAAAGAGTCCATTAGAAGTACAGAGAGGAAACAAAGGGCGTGAATTTGGTGATTAAGAAGGTGAATGATTAATAGCCTGTATTAGTGCCAGACATAACACAGACAGATGCTGCCCCAACTGAGCAGATCTGCTAGTATTTAATAACAATATCTTTCACCCCTCCTCCTCCAGTTTTGAGCCATTCTAGCTTTGGACACAGTCACCAGTGCTAAACTGCTAGTGGTTTTTTAATGAGAACAAGAAAAGAGAAAAATAACTTAATAAATGTTTGTCCTTGGGCTTACAAAGGCAAAAGCCTGTAGAAATAAGATTCCACTTCTATTTGCAGCATCTATTTTTCTCCTCCGAATGGATGCTAGATAGAAATGCATGAAAGTACAGCCTACTGACCCTGTAAACAGCCACGAAGCAAAAGAACGTGTATAAATACCAGTTTTGCTTGTCATGCGTGCCAGCTTCCTTTTACCAACATAGTTCTGTAAGTGAAGCTTTAAAATGTATTTATGAGTTGAAGCACAGAAAGGCTTCCTTGAGGTGTTTTTCTGTTTCACTGTAAAATACATTTTTCATTTCTCAGTTTCTCTGCCCTGCTTCCTTCATCCAAAATACAATAACAGTTGCTGAAAGCAGCCAAAGGTTGAAATTTTCTTCCATAATGTCTTCTGTCCTGCAAAGCAACTGACTGTGATGCACTTGCCCCATGTTTTACTGGAAATAGTCTGTAGAAGGATATTTGTCATTGGCCAAAGATGTCACTCCACTTCATCAATGTTGATTTATTTGCCAAAATGAGCTCATAAAGCAGGAGTTACCTTGTGTGAGCATATGTACATTAATTGCATCAACATACTGACAGCATTGGTAATACATTTACACTTAAATGACTGTTCAGCTCAAGAAAAATATGGCTGTTTCTTTCAGCTGGAAATATGTCAAGATGCTATTTTGGAAAGAAACTCTTGATGTTCAGCTTTACTGTTTGCAACATCAGTGTCAACGTTCTTGTCAGGAGTCCCCCTTATAAATCTTAGCTGTGAGACCTTGAGTGACTTGTGAATAGGATAAAATGCAATGTAGAACAAATTGATAATAGTGCAATCATATCCACTTTTTGAGCAGTATTTTAAATGCAGATATCCTTCCACAGATAGAAGTAAGGGGGATGGAGGAACCCAGCATTTTGTGTGAAGAGACCTTTTTGTGCTCTCTGTTCCATAAGTGGTTACTCATTTCCTGTTTGACTTTGAGAGGTCACATACATTTTGTTTCCTCCTCTCCTCACCCTGCCTCAAAAAATCCCCCCCCCCCCCCCCCCCCCAAAAAAAAAAAAAAAAAAAAAAAAGAAGATAATACCAAAAGAAAACAATATTTTCAAAGGGCTACTGTGAGTTTATTAATTGTGGTCCCCAGTCTATTAATGTGTCTCGACATTTAATACACTTGTAGTTGCAACTAAATAACCAGAAAATTTTTTCTTAAAAAACAGTGTTCGTCTTCCAGAAGGATTTTAAAATGAGAAAAATTAGATACTCATGTACCACATTGAGAGATTTCCGACTGCATGATATTAAAGTGTGAATAAAGCTTTCTCTCTGATTTTCTCTGAGCTACAATTAGAAACACGTGACTATGCTACCCTTCTCAGTGGCCAAGTCCACTTTCATCTACAGCTTTTATAACTGTATATACTTAGAACCAGTGGCAGAATTTGGCTGTGATATTTACTAAACTGTTTCCTAAATCTCCACAAGCAATGAGACATAAAATCGGAGGAAAGTTTTATTAGTTCCAATAACTTTCCTGAAGCTATTGTCTTCCAAAGTGGTGTTATGTGAACAAATTTTTAAATATCTGGCTCGATGGATAGGCAGATATTAGATCTTAAGTACGAAAGCTTACCATTCATGGTCCAGAACAATTTTCTCCCGTGTGAATATGAAAGTAGTGCTTACCCCATTTGGCAGCAAGATCAGAGGAATGGTGGTCTTCTGTCAAAAGCTTTTCCCTCAGGGCACACTGCAAGGATTGTGATGTGGCAATAATTTTCTAATTGCTACTAACTGCTCCTTAAGGGCTGGATTGTAATGGAAGCCTTTGTTTTTTCTTTAACATGAATCAGCTGAATCAGAATTTTTATTCCTGGTGGGGAGTTTAAGACCAGGATTTCAGGTTTAAAGACTTTTTTTCCTGGAAACGCTTGGTGTAGAATGCTCATGTGTTTAAAATGAAAGGAGGCTGCTAAAAACTTTTTCAACATCTAAACGTTCTTGTTACAAACTACATTTACAATAAATTCTTATAAATTCATTATGCTTACAATAAACTTTTAGCTTGAAGCTAAGTTTAGCTTGAAGTTCCATAATTATCCATATCAAGTTTATCTATGCTGTCCTCCAAAACATGTGTAACTGGATGCAGCCCAAGGAGATGGTATTAAGGACTGCAGACCTAACCCTGTGTGCAGTTCATAGATTTGTGGACAAGTTGGTTAGTAGTGCCAGCTGGAGGTCTGCCCCAACTGACCTCCCTCCCTCTCACAGCAGAATTAGTCACCATGCCAGGTCAGGTTAGCCCTGGATTTGTCCAGCTGAACCTTGGAGGCCTTTAAAGACACAGAAACTACCTCTTTGAGTAACCGGCTCCCTTGCTGCCCTACCCTCCAAGTGAAGTTTTTTCCTAATGCACAACCTGATCTTACCAAACTTCAGTGTGTAGCTCCTGTGCCTTGTTTTACCATCTGCTACTACCAATAAAAGTTTGATTTCATCATATTTGTGCCTCCAGATTGTATGCTTGAGTTAGTTTGCCTCGGCTTCCACTTTTGCCAGATTTATGGAGCCAAACTTCTCCAAGTTTTGCCCACAGGCCCTCAGATATGTTCGTAGCTATGTGCTGGACCAGGTCACTTCAGAACAACCTTCTTGAATTAGCTGCCCCAAAACCCCAACATAGCGTTCTGAGAGCAGCCTCACCATTGCCAGGCAGAGAATACTAACTTTCTTTGGCTGACTATCCATGCTCCTCCACCTGTAGCCAAAACAGCAGCTTGCCTTATGATGAGAGCACGTTGTTGGTTGTATTCAGTGTGCCACTTGCTGTAACCCCTGGGTCACTTTCAGCAAATGTACGTAGTTATCCTGCCCCAGGTGCAGAACTCTGCTTCTCCTTGCTGATTGACATGATTCATTGCTATGATCTGAACAAGGTTTATTTTCTTAATCTCCTTCAGAAGACTGAAGGAGATTAAGAAACAAACATGCATATCTGTTACTGCAGGTTTTTATTTTTGTATACACTTTTTAAGGATCTTTTGGTACATTTAAATTCCTTATGGATAATTTGGTAGAAAGCAAGCAAGTGTCATGTTTCCATCACAGCAAACTTAAAAATATATATCAGATCTATATTGTTAAAGGTTTTGGAGAAAGAAAGACAGAGTTGATCAATGGATCTATTGAAAGTCTCCCATTTTCCCAGGAAAGTGTTTCCTGATTATGCACAGTTGGAATTGGACATAATTAAATTTTAGGGGTGCAGCAGAGGGCGAGGTGCTAATCTCTCTCTCTCTCCAGTGACAGGACCCAAGGGAATGGAATGAAGCTGCATGAAGGGATGTTCAGACTGGACATTATGAAAAGAGGGTGGTTGGTCACTGGAACAGGCTCCACAGGGAACGGTGAGGGTGACTCTCCTATCCCCAAAAACAAGTACCAGGTGAGGACAGCCATGGCAGGAGGCACCCTGCCAGCACTTCCAGTGGGCAGTGGATCCTGCCAGAAGGATGGGGCATCTGTTGCTTAGTGTAAGTGACAGAAAGACAAGTGGCCGTGGAGAGGTGAGGCAATGGTGAAGCTCAAAACGTAAACACTTGCTTCTTAAATCTTTAACTTTGCCAGTACTTAGGAGACAGAGAAAGGTGTCAATGGATTGTTCCTCCAGTCAACAGATATTCAGATGAGGTGAGAGCAGTGTGATACCACCTGGCCCACCAGGCACAAGAGTGCCTGGTTGTATTTGGAGAGCCAGCATGGAAGAAGCAGACGTGGTGGCACTGACTCTGCTCCTTGTAGAATCCCCCCACAGTCCCTTTCCTCCTGTTTAGGAAGCCCAAAAAGACCCTGTTCCAGCAAGAAAGTGCCATGTAGGAATTGAATCCAGAATGATGTCAGATCCTGAACAAGGTGACCCATCTTCAGACCCATTTATTAGAAAGGGTGCAGAAAAAATGACCTTTCAAAAGTCTTTAAATCTATTTCCATTTACAGTGAGACAGTGAGTAATTTTTACCCAAAATTTAATTTTGATGGCACCAGTAGAAACATTGTTAGAAACTCATGACCAAAGTAAGAATATTTGGGGGCTTCCACCTCCACTTTGTTCTTCCATGCAACTGATGGTTGCAGTTGGCTAGAAGAAATTTATGATTAATCAACACAATTAAAATTAATAACAAAATTAACAATTGTGTTGATTTCCAGAATTCATATATTATATTAATATGTAGTTATTATGCTTTTCATGATCACAAAATGTGAACATTCATGTTTCATTTTGTAATCCAATGATCACATCCCTGTTGAAATAAAATGTTTGTAATATTAAATAAAATCTTTTCTTTCTTCAACATAGTGTTACATGCTCAAGTACAGTAGAACATAAAGCAAAAGTAGACCTTTTGAGTGTAGGGTTTTCTATTGATAAAACCAGGAACATTATAATAAAAACTTAGGATGTATTGTTGACTTCATTTTACAGTATATGCCACGCACATATAACAGTACAGTCATCAAGGCTGAATTACTCTTTCCATACACTCTGTGTTTTAGTAGCTCTGTATTTTTATCATTGCATGGTTGCAATGATTACAGCCTTATTTCGAAATGTTTTCTCATCAGGAAGTTTTGGTAGTATTAGAAGAGCTTTTACAGAGGAAAACATAAAGGGCTTGCAATAGCTAGCAAGCATGACATCATTAAAAAGCAATGAATGTTAGGAATATTCCTGGTCTAATCCAGGCCACACATCCTGCTGCCCTGGAAGACAGCCAAGCCCAACATCCTTTTAGGGTTACAGGGCAGGCTGTGGCCTTTCACAGTTTGCTTTAGTAATCTCTGCATGTGGAATATTCACTGGCAGGCATTACAATAAAATCTAAAATTACTCCATCAGAGAGCTGGTGTTCCACCCTTCCTGCATTCTTCCCCGACAGTGAAATTGCCCAAAAAGAACTCTATTGCATTTCATAGGTTTCTGTAAAGGGCTGTATACAGAGATGATGAGGGAATGATTTCACATAGGTTCAAAAGCATGTTCCACTTGAGAAAAAAAGCATTCTTTAGATTGCTTAAAAATACATTGCACTAGTATTCTTATTACTTCCATTGCATGAACTCATTGGGGTTTAACTCTGCAAGCTTTTCTCTGTATTTTCAGTGAATGTTTCAAATGACTAGAGGAAAAATGATCAGACCTTTCCTTTACACAGCATGGCTGTCACATCAGCTGTACAGAGTAGAGCTCTCTGGGCCCAGGCACTCTGCCATGCTAAATCCCTTTACACCGTCCCTTTGGGGGAAAAGGGAACTGAAAGCTGCAGCAAAATGAACAGCTAAAGACTCCCAGAGCAGTGGTATTACTTTGCTGACAGAAAATGAGGAGCATAACTGATTTCAGGATGCTGCTTTTTTATTCCCAGTTAATGTCCTCAGCAGCCTTCACAGGAGATACTCGTACTGCCAGCACCTAATATAGATGATGGAGTAAAATCATAGTGGGGACACGTAGTCTGGAATTCATATGAGAATTTTAAGTGTCTAAAGAGTAATGTAGGGAAAATATTATTTCTCTGACCAACCATTGGAGAGAGACACAGGTGTCTGCAGCCCTCACAATGCGATCTTGTGCACCCAAATATAGATAGTAGTTATTCTTTGCCTTTCTCTATTGACTTCATGAGGAATGTATGCATCCACCTTAAAAGTGTTAACTAGGGGCATAAAATTCAGATGTCTTATAGATGTTCCAGGCAGGTGACTTGATAGTACCTCTTTCTTCCTTGGCTTCCTAAACACCAGTGAACTGAAATAATTTCCTTTAGAAAGTAGCCAAATTCGACTTATGTTCAGAATCTTCCAATAATCTTTATTATGGTCCACTGAAAAATGTGGGAATTCAAGAGAATGAGGCTTCGGTCTTCTAGAACGCTTTACAAGACGCATGTTTTTGGGAAAGCCCAGATTAAGAAGTTCCTAACCTTGATGCCATATTCCTGCACCAGCTGAACCAACATTTACTACTTCAATTTACAAGGTTATGCAGCAATTGAACAGATGAAATTATCACTGTTAAGTATAGCTACTCCCCTTTTTCTAACAGATTGCCTTGTGATCCGTTTTACACCATGGTGTCACACAGTGTTGGGTCACCACAGCTCAGGAGGTGATGAAGTACAGCACAGCTTTTTAAGCTGTCTCTGCCTCCAAAGCTAAAATCTCCTGAAATTATACCCGGAGGCACATAAATTAGATGTCTAAAATAAGACAGCTTAATGAAATCCCTTAGTTACCACACATTCATTTGGTTCTACAGAGTAATTAGTAATTACGCTTAGACCAAAATATGTTACAGGATGTCAGACAGAAAAGTAACATTTCATGTTCAGAATTCTTTAGTAAGTGTTCAGTCGCAAAGCCCGATATGCAAAAGTATGTTTGGGAAAAATGTACAGCTTTTTTACATTAAAATCAGTGCCCATAAACTGAACAATTGTCTGGAAGAAAAGTTATTCATAGAATCATAGAATCATATAGGTTGGAAGAGACCCTTGGGATCATCAAGTCCAACCATCAGCCCTACTCTACAAGTTCTCCCCTACACCATATCCCTCAACACCACATCCAATCTACTCTTAAACACAGTCAGGAATGGTGACTCCACCACCTCCCTGGGCAGCCCATTCCATTGACTGACTACTCTTTCTCTGAAAAATTTTTTCCTAATGTCCAGCCTAAACCTAGCCTGCTGCAGCTTGCAGCCATTCCCCCTTGTTCTGTCGCTAATTGCCCGTGAAAAGAGACCAGCACCAATCTCTCTACAATGCCCTTTCAAGTACTTGTAGAGAGTGATGAGGTCCCCCCTCAGCCTTCTCTTCCTCAAACTAAACAATCCCAACTCCCTCAATCGTTCCTCATAAGTCTTATTCTCGAGGCCTTTCACCAGTTCCTCTGCACTCGCTCCAGCACCTCGATATCTCTCTTGTGCTGAGGTGCCCAGAACTGGACACAATACCCAAGGTGCGGCCTCACCAGTGCTGAGCACAGGGGAGCAATCACCTCCCTACTTCTGCTGGTCACACTATTTTTTATGCAAGCCAGGATGCCATTGGCCTTCTTGGCCACCTGGGCACACTGCTGGCTCATGTTCAGCTGCCCGTTGACCAGCACGTCCAGGTCATTTTCTGCCGGACAGCTCTCCAGCCACACTTCCCCAAGCCTGTAGCAATGCATGGGGTTCTTGTGGCCCAAGTGCAGGACCTGGCACTGGGACCTGGCACAGGTAGTCATACTGAGAAAGATAGCGGGAACTGAAATCTCCCTGGTTGATTTATAATAAATAGCAGTGTTTACCAGTCAAGACAATCCCAGAGAGACAAGGTGAGGGATATACAGACACTCTGAAATGTATTGTTACATCGGTAATCACATCAATTCTTTGCTGTGTTGCTTTGTAATTGTTATTTTGTATAACAGGAAAGGAAGTATTGTATAAAAACAGTCTCGAATTTTGTCTGTAGTTATCATTTTAGTGCCAAATCTATGCCTTTGCTTGGCATTTTATATGACATAAAATATCTATGGCAAAAAAAGTTTGTTGGAGTCTTCACCTCCTTTGCATCATGATATAATGTTGTCTGATATTCGCTGTCAGAAACCTTGAGAAGTAGTAGAGTTGTCTAGAGATGAACATGACACACTGCTCTCTCCTCTGGCTCCTTTACATCTGATAGGACCAGTGTTAGCTACTTCTGGAAGATTCACATATTCTCTGGCAAGGAGTTTCTTACTGCAGGAGCTGCCTCCTGTCTCTTGATGATTCCCTTGTGACACTGATCAAGGTAGCATGAACTTGGGAAGGGTGCAAGGAAATCCAGACAGTATTACAGGAGGGAGCAACTGTGAGACTAGATTCAGTATCTATCACTGTTGCTAGCTGTACTCTTGAGGTCAAAATTAGGACTTCATGGTGCTAGGTATCATGTAGCCAGGTGAAAAACCCTGACTATGTGATTTGCCTTTGTGCATCCAAGTAAGTACAGCCTGCACCTTCATACCAAATTCCAGCACTGGGAACATTGTCGTACCTATTGCTTCCTCATGAATGTATCTCTTTCTCACTATGATTGCAGCCTCGGGGTCTTGATGAAGACCAGACATGTAACTATGAGAGAAATGTTATACTTTTTTGCTTTCTGGCAGCCTTCTCATGTACCCACAAATATTGTTGTAGTCTACCTCATAGCCCTAGTTAAGCATCCCCTACAAAGGCCCCCCACAGCCACAAGTGACATGGGAGCAGAGCTCAGTGAGCATTTTGGCTATATGCCCCTGCCTGGAGCACATTCTGTTGCAGGAAATCATATGTGAAAACAGTGAGGTATGCAAGCAGGGGAAAGTCTGGTAGCGGGGTTTAAATACAAACATTCCTCAGGCTGTGTGACCGTATACCATTCCCTGCACTACATTATCACTCCACTGTTCTCTGTTCCTCTTATGCTCTTCATTTCCCTCCTTCCTTGTCCCTCTCAGCCCTGACTTCAAATGACAGCATTCTGTAGGAAGGGAAAACATATGGTTTTCCATAGTCTCTACAGTGCTGCATGACTCCAGAGACAGTTGGACTACATTCACGCTAATAAATTATAATTACCAGGCCCAGTCTATGGACCTGTGGCCAACAGCTACAGTCTGGCAACATCCATATAACTTAGCTCGCTTGGCCTTTGAAACCAGATGGCCATACACAGCTGCCTGTGGGGAGTGATCCCTTGCCTATGCACTACCTCATATGCACTAACTCATATGCACTATGTGTGAGCACAGATCTAGGCCAAAACTTTGCAAGGGATCATTCAAGCATTTTAATAGTTTAGATAATCAAGATTCAGCACTTACACCCATGTCCAAGCAGTCCTTGATTTATCAGTATGTGTGCAGTATAAAGCATATATCAATAACCATATTTATAGGACCAAGATATGCTTGACATTATTGGTTGGCAGGCCAGGGCACATGGACCTTGCTCTTAGTTGAGCTAATTTAGGTTTACCATAATCCACCTTGTCTTCTGCAACTTTGATCTCAGTTCTTGAAAAGACAACTACCACATACAGACTGAACTGACAGATTGAATCTCTATGTAACTAAGACATAATCCACCGACTTCAGGTGTGTGTACTTTTAGTACGGCTGAATCAGAGTGAATACTGAGGGAATTACAGCAAGTGAAGGTTGCTGGTGTGTTTAGGTGCCCACAGTGTTGATATGGTGGAGGTGAGTCAACTCATTGTCAGAATAACCAAAGGTTTGCAGGAGAACTAGCTTCCTCTCAGTGACCTGTGTGTATAACAAGGCCGTGCCATTCCCCATGTGAAACAAACTGGAAGCTCTGATCCAAAGTGCCATGAGGCAACACATGGAATTATTTTAAAATGTCTTAGACCTGCACTAAAAAGACAGTGGAAGCATCCATAGTTCAGTTATGTTAGTTTCATATCCAACTATATGGAAAGTCCNGCTGGAGAGCTGCCTGTCAGAAAAGGACCTGGGGGTGCTGATTGACAAGCGGTTGAATATGAGCCAGCAGTGTGCCCAGGTGGCCAAGAAGGCCAATGGCATCCTGGCTTGTATAAAAATTAATGTGACCGGCAGAAGTAGAGAGGCGATTGTCCCCGGGTACTCAGCACCAGTGAGGCTGCACCTTGAGTATTGTGTCCAGTTCTGGGCACCTCAACACAAGAGAGATCTCAAGGTGCTGGAGTGAGCACAGAGGAGGGCAATGAAGCTGGTGAAGGGCCTGGAGCATAAATCTTATGAGAAGAGATTGAAGAAGCTGGGACTGTTTAGTTTCAGGAAGAGAAGGCTGAGGGGGGACCTCATCATGCTCTACAACTACTTGAAAGGAGTGGTTGGTCCTGGTCTCACAGTTAATTAGAGATAGAATGAAAGGGAATGGCTGCAAGCTACAACAGGGTATGTTTAGGCTGAACATTATGAAAGAATTCTTCACAGAAAGAGTGGTCAGACACTGGAATCGGCTGCCCAGGGAGGTGATTAAGTCACCATCCCCGAATGTGTTTAAGAGTTGATTAGATGTCATGTTGAGGGATATGGTGTAGGGGAGAACTTTGTAGAGTGGGGCTGATGGTTGGACTCGATGATCCCAAGGTTCTCTTCCAACCTGAATGATTCTATAATTCTATATTATGCATGGAACTGAGTCCCAACAAAAAGTCTGTGGTTTAGGAATGTTAAAAGAGATTTCCCTGAAATATTGCACTTCAGGAAGAATTCTACTTCTCCTCTCCCTGTGTGATATGTGAGAAGTGCCTGCTTGGAATGGCACTTGCTGTTTTATCCACATGGAAGCCCAAACCTGACCTTTATTTAACTGAGAATAGTGGCACTTATTCTTTGTATACTTTGGGACTGTGGAGGAGAGAAACCTTATATGTAAAGTTTAGAGATTTGGCATTATTTCTGAGTTCTTCAAGTATTTGATCTCTTCAGTTAAATAAGAAAAAATATTACCATTTAAGCCTCCAATAGTGTATGACAGTTTTATTAAACCAATTTCCCTGCTTGCCAGTATCCCATCAGGAATTTTGAATGAGAACCTTTGTAAAGCTCTGATGTTTGATAACACTTTATTTCCTCCTCTGTATTTATACCCCACTGATGCTTAAACAAATTAATATGTTTTTATCTTAGCTCTTTTGTCATTAGTATTGCTTTCTCAAGCTCTTGGAAAATTTGTTAGAAAGTTCTACTGTTCCGTGTCTCTATTGTTTTCATGGAGGACTTTGACAAATTAGAGAAAGGATTCATACCTTATCTCCTGTGGCAGCTCTCGCAGGTTCCACATGGTGTCACACTAAAATAGTCCTGAAGGTATTTGTGTCTTAAATGGACTTGGAAAAAGAGGAAAGCTCTTGGGTCACTGATGCATGTGGCTCAGGTACAGGAAGCAAAGAAACCCAAGTGGTCTTGGCACAAGCAGTGGACCTAACCAGTTACAGTAAGTTAAGCAACAAAGCAGAAACATACATTTTCAATACTTTCTTTGTGTGTTGATTTTTTGAAGCAGCTCCTTTGTAAGGTGAAACAGAAGATGCTATCTTTTTCATGATACATGACTTAACAGAGGAAGTGTATGTTGTCAGCAATGTCAGCTGCATCAGGAGCTTCCGTAACCTTCCTGTAGAAATTATTATTCTACAGATTAGTGTCAATGTTAAGAATTACGCCTTACCATTTTTTACTTAGTGATTAGACTTTCTTCTCTGAGATACACAGGTCTGTGTGGTTCATGTGCCAGTCAATGGATATTTCAGGGATTGTGCTAGAATGCAATTGTGATTAATACAAAATCAGATATCCAAGAACTTCATCTAGACATGAGGAAGAACTTATTGATATTGGAGCTTGGAGAAATTCGTAATGTTTTGTTCCTGTACTGATGGAATTGCCTGGGTTTAGGACAAACCCTCCAGCTTCTACAGAAGTCAGGCATACAGGTGGGATTTTCTCAGGTCTGTGCTGTAGGTTTGATGTGGTCCATTGAATAAAAGATAACTGAACAAGATAATAATTTTCAATAGGTCTGCTATCCTTGAAGAGAATCTTGAAGAGATTATCCTGGCCACTAAGTTTGGTTAGCAAGTTGCCTAACCTGAACTTTTCTTTTTTTTTTTTACTTATTTATTACAAATTTAGAATGACCATTTTTAGATTTTTGTGCCTTTTTCTCAGAATTGTTGAGTGCTCACAGCTGCTGCCCAAGCCATTATGCTCTGAGCATATAAAGTGAGTGTGTATGCAGAATAACACAAGACAGCCTAAACTGAAGCGACCGGCAAAAAATTGCAGAAGTAACATAGAATGACAAGGCAATAAAAACACAGGTGAGATTCTACGTCAATGGATCTGAAGTGATGGAAATTGAAAAGAAAAATCCAAAGAGCTATTCTATTCTAATTGCACAAGTAAATTAATCATTGCTACTTAGGAAAGAAATCTGGAAGATGTCATCAGTTTAATTGTCTGTGATGGTCAAAAGATAGAATAGGAAATGGGAGAAAATGAATAAAGAAAAAAATGCTGCTGTATCACAAACTGAATCTGAGACCTATTTTTTTAATATTGTCTACCCCAGTGGAGTTTTTGTTCTATATTTACCTTCTTTTTTGTACCCTTTCTCCAAATGTACATTATTGACCATTGTACAAATTATTACATTGAACAAGTAATTACACAAAAGAGACTTTTGGGTCTTTTTTTTTTTTTTTAATATTGACACAATATCACTATGTTTTAAAGTTTTTTGAAAAAATATCTGAAAACCCTGATACGTGATATACTGGACTGGGAATTCAAAATTGCTGGAAAATGTGGACATTCACATTTTGTCTGATGCTTACATAAATAAAATCAATATGAACCATCTTTCAGCTCACTGGTTCTAGGAACATAAGCCATAGTATGTGCACTAGCTGTCTCCATTAATACAAGCAAAAAAAGCAAAATCAAGGCTCAAACTTGCATGTTAGCACACCAGTAATCCTCTCATTTCCTTGTTAGCGTGCTCCTTTTTATAATTTTGGCCAAGACGCATAGATCTCATTGCAAGTGCACAAGAGATGCTTGCAAGATAGAGAAAGTTGCATGTGCTTGCAAGGTGGTTTAAATAAGGGCCTGTTTCCAAGAGACAGTATGAATGAGGTGATCCTGTTCCACACAGAAGAACATTTATCTGCTTGGATGCAAGTTGTCCCATTCTGCTTACTCCCAGGGTCAGAAAAGAGGTCCTGGCCCATTTTATTTACTCAAATAGGTATAACTTATTGTGATGAGTTCTGGAAGAAAGTTTAATAGACAATATATCTGTGTTCAGGGTGGGATTTGAACAATGTACAGTAAATGAATGTGCAACCATACACTGAGTACAGCGAATATAATGGAATATCGAGTAGAACTGCTCTGCAAACAATCATCCTCTAGCACATGTAATGAGGTAGGGGTCCCATGGAGAAAGAATGTAAGTATGTAATTATGTCCTAATAATCATCCCCAAAGTAGAGGGACTGAGATATCCTAAGTAAATAATTCCACACTTTGGCATAGTTTATTTTCCATCTGAACAGTGAGACTTAAAATAATTTTGGGTGTGTTTTTCATGTGTGTTTCACTCTGTATGCACACGTACACAAGTCTAGTTCTCACAGGATACATCTACCCTATCAAATACTTTAGTCCAATAGAAGAAAGCTTTCATAGCAAAACAGTTGATTCCAAGGTCCCAATACATGTGCTACAAAGGAGAGTAGGTTGAATGAGCTCTAGTCTGGTTCTGTGGATGTAAAATTCATTGCTAAGTGGAACTCCACTTCTGTAGTGCATCTTCTGGTTTAGTTTCAACTGAAGCGATACCTGTCCTTATGTTCTGAAACTGCTCCATGAAGTGAACTGAAATAATGTACAAGAGGACAACCGAGGGGTTCATGTCAAAGTACAAGCCTTGCTTAAAGTATAGTGTTAGCATAGGTTCATCTTAAAGCAGACATTCAATTACATGTGTAAGTTTACACAAATCAGAATAAAATTATCTATACAGAGCAACTCTGTATCCGTCATTTTCTAACTCAGCACAAGGAATATTAAGGTATAGAAAAAGACATTTTCAAAAGACAATGTTTCACCATCACAAAAGCAGGAGATGATGGAGAATACAAATGGATTTCAGTATTTAAATTCTGGGGTTGTTTTGTTTTTTTTCTGAGATTCTTACAGGATAAACTTTTGGATTTCTATCAAAATGATAAATTAAATCCTAAATATGCCATATGACTGCTCTCATATGACCTATAATGGAAATAAGCTTGTGAGTACTTTATCACAGTCAGTATCTAGATACCAAATACATAAATAACTGCTTCCACATCAATCCTATGCAATTTTTGCTGTGTTTTGTGAATTGCTGTGTTTTGAGATTACTAAGGACTACAGTAGGTTATTTCAGCAAAGCTTTCTCTTTCTAAACATTTGTCTTCACACAGAATCACAGACTATCAGGGATTGGAAGGGACCTTGAAAGATCATCTAGTCCAATGATGGCCATTTGCAGTCATTTCTGTGCTGGTGTGTATATGCACATGTGGACATTCATGTCTGTATGTCTAAAGTGGAGAAGAATATAAAAATCATGATTCTTTATTAAATGTAGACTTTTTAGTATGTTTAGTTAAATTCAATTTTATTGCCTAGGTAACAGATTAGAACATCTATCATTGCATAATAAGATACATACAAATGGAATGTTAATAGCACCTATTAATTTTAAATCTAAAATCTGTGTCCTGTTAGTAAATAGTGCAGAAAATTAGTTTCACTTTAAAAGGTTTTCCTTGGCAGAAAATTTCATCAAGAAATGTCTAAAACCACTTTTGTCCACCTGAGTGGACTCCAATTATATAAAAAATTTAGCTGAATTTCTCTACTAGAGAAGGATACTGACTGCTGTTATTAGTTGCCTTTCTATACTTTGAGATGAGAGATTAACGGAATCTAAAAATAAAATGTTTGCTGCAGTCATGGTAACACACATTTCAAAATTTGCAAATGTTAGCACACAATATTTTACCTAGGAAAAGATGATGTCATATCAGATAAGATCAACACAGATTGAAAGTTAAGCTTTTTTCATTTGGGCATTCTCTGACTGTGAACAAGTTTACGATTTCTCTGTAAATTCTGTAAAAGTAAAATTATCGCCCAGATCCAACACAGTCGTGACTGCTAACAACACTAGCATTTCTGGAGCAGATAGTATAGTGTTGCTTTGTTAATTTGAAATATTTTGATATCTATTTATTCATATATAATAAATGAGTCCATATACAGCAGTCACTGTCATTGCTCAGTTTCGGGCACTTGGATTACTAATGTTTTGTGTTAGTGTCTTAGCAGCTGACTGCAGTGAACTAGAGATTCTGCTTTGGATCTTTAGTCCTTTTCTGGTCAGCTACACTGACTGCCAGGCTTGCTTTTTCTTCCTTTGTGTTTAATCTGCTTTGCCAGAGCAATCCAGCTGGCATAGTGAATGGAAGTATTCTGATGGCAGCAAGTACTGTCGTGTCATGCATATTTTGTCCTCCAACAGATTTCCTGCTAATGGACTGGGAAACTTAACATTATGGCCACCAAGAGGAGAGTCTGATGAGTACATATAATTACTTACTTAGGAAAAAAAAAAAAAAAAAAAAAAAAAAAAAGAAGTCTTGATTTTATCTTTCAGTCAGTAAGACATAAAATAGAAGGTAGGAAAGCTAGATTTAAAACCTTATACTAAAGTCTATCGTTAGTGACCAAATAGAAGGCAAACTGAAAGTTTGGGCATGGCAGCAGTTTAGTGATGGTTTCTGTCAGTGACAGGTTGATGGTTGGACTAGAAGGTCTGAAAGGTCACTTCCAGTAGGTAATTCTACAAATCTATGATTCTAACATTACACAAGCCAGCAGAGCACAGAGCTGGAAGCAACTACAAGAGACCCAGGTCTGGTGCTGGAATAGTGTTAGAGCAGTGACAGAGCAGGCTACAAACACTTCAGAGAGGAATACTGCTTGTAGCATTGCCCTGGTGTGATTGCTCATCCTGGATGGCCAAGCCCTGCCATCCTAAGACTGTGCCACAGGGTTGGCAGAGTGACAGACACTGGTTGAGAGATCCTTGTGCACTCTAGATACTGTCCTAAATTTCTTCAATCTGGTGACTATCTGGTGACCATCCTCCTAAAATCTCCATTCAAACCATGCAAGGTGGTGATTCAAAACTTGATCTTTATCAGAGAGCATAAGTCAGTATAATTTGGGCAAAATAAGCATGGATACTCAGACAGTTAACAAATCTGGGCTGGCTTTAGGGAGGACCTGGAATAGTTCCTTCAGGTACTTGATTGCCCCACTGGAGTGGAGACAGAGGTTCAGGTGGCAAGTTGCTGAGTAAATTTAGGACCTCAGTGGCTACATGCATATCTGGCCACATGTTCAGACTTTACAATGAGTTCTGTCATGAGCCGAAGAAGACTGTGATAGTCTGAGTGATGCACAAAACACTCAACTTCTGTTGTGAGTCAGACTTGAAAATCCTCTACTGCAAAGTGCAAAAGAACTTTAGTATCATTTGAGCTGTCTTGAAACAGTCTACCACTCCTCACTATTCATTGCACATATTTGTTTTTTGGGGCTTCAACACCTATTAAGAATAATTACCTATAATTTCAGACAGATGGTCTGATCTAAGCAGATATAACTAGATACTCTTGAGATCAGTGATCACCCATTATCAGAGCAGTCCAATTCCAAACATATGTGATACCAGACTCATTATGAGCCAGTATGCTGGTAGCATTAGTATGTCTGTTATATCAGCTTTATGAGCTTTTCTGAACTGCCCAGGAATTCTGCACTTCTGACTCCTTTCTTGCTCCCCATTTCTCTCTCTTCCTTCATCCTCAGTGCTATGCAGTGTCTTACTTCTAGGAAAATGTAGAGCTCTGAAGCCATATAATATTACCCTACCTATCTGGTCTGAGCGCTGCAATGATCTCCCCTCCCTCACTTTCTTTATCCCACTGACATGTTTTAGGTTTTTTGTTATGTCATCATGCAGATACAGTAGATCAAATGAAGATTGTGAAAATCAGTGTTCCTGTCCCAGTATCATTTCTGAAGCATCACCTTTATGATAACTGGGAATTCATATTGATCATGAATATTGTAAGACTGTTGGAAACTCTGTTCATTTACAGTTATAGAAGCCTCTGGAATCCATGAGCAGAAAGTGGAAAACTGTTCAACTGGTAATTTTGATTAACTAATAATTTTAATTTTATTAACTAATAATTTTTATTTACAGGTTTTAGTACTCAATTTCTGGGAGCCCTCAATAATGAAACTCCCTCCCAGAAAATCAGGATCAGAGTTAGGTTGATGGTTGGACTAGATGATTTTAAAGATCCCTTCCAACCTAGACAATTCTATGATTCTACAATCCTTTACAATGTGTAAATATGGACATAAAATTACTTTTGTTTGTTTGTTTGCTGGGAGCATCTTCTATTTGTCCATCTCCAGCTATTCTCCTGGCAAGTGAATGAACCCTAGAACTATGTTCCTGAACATATAAGTGTTTTAAACAATGGGTGATCAATTCCCACCTAGTAATCATGGAAATCTGAGAGGTCCTGCAATGACATTATTTTGAAAAAACCTTCTCATCCATGTTTCTATTCAGTGTTCCTGCCTCTGAGGAAGTTTTTGAAATTACATCAATATGCAAATGAATATATGGACAGGAGGTTGGCATGAATGTAGACAAACAATGGATTTTTCAAGGATTTATCAGTATTTTACATCCCATGCTGTAATATAAACTTGAAATGTGGTGGACTCTAGAGAAAGTTCTTTTGTGAAGAAATGAGAATCAGACTGGGGAATAAATCCATTGCTAATATTTTGGTAGCTGTTTATTAATTTGTCTGCTGAGGCCAGAAAAAAAAATTACAATAAAACATAATTAGATTATGCTAATTAGACTTCTACATAGCAAAAAAATTACACTGATTTTTTTCTATTCTTTTGGTCCCATGGGAGCAAAGATTTAGTATGAAAGAAAACAGAAAAACTAGTAGCACAATAAGATATTCATATAAATACAGCCTTCCAAATGGCTTGCAGGTGTCAACCAATCTAACATCTGCAAGGAGGTTTGAGCTGTGACCTTGCTGTTCATGACTCCCTTCCAGAGCAGCTAATATTTTGTAATTGGATCAGCTACTAATGCTCTAGAGTTTCATGTTTCATTAATTAGAAAACTGTTGTACACTCTTATTTTGTCTCAATTACTTTGTTAATATATTTCATTTACTTTGTTTATAGAAGACAGTAATGTTTTTAAAAAGCATTTTGTAGATGGGAATACATGTAAAGTGGTAATTTTCCTTGTCTTTGTGCTTTAATGTAAAATCAACTTTGAAAAAGAGATGATCGGCTTGATGTTTTCTTCTTTTTTTTTTTAATACTTTGTTTAAAATGCTCTTTATTGTAGAATAGTATCAGGATGCTTAACGAATTAATCTCTCTTACCCATTTATACACTTTGGTGCTGAAATGAGTTCTTAGCAAATGAGGGGAACAATTTTATGGGGACATAGGTATGCTGTTAAAAGCTCAGCCCATGATATTAATTTTTTGATAATATCTAGAGGTCCCACAGATGCAGCAAAAAAAAATTTCTCTCTTGAAGATTTGTATGTGGATAGAAGATGGGGATAGTATTACCTTTATTTTTGATAGGGAATGAAAGAACAGAGAGATTAGAAATTGGATTCAGGAGGATGATTTGAGATACTTACATCTAAATTTAAGCAAGACTGACATGCTAAACTTTCATTTCCAATGCATAGCAAACAGAGAGCTTTGGAAGTGTTGGATATTATATGTAGGTCGCACATGGTGGAGAACTTTGGAGTAGACTATGTCTACCACATTTTTGAAAACTGATCTGTAGGTACATTAATAAGTACCTAGTCCATTTGATGGGTATGGAAATTGCTCAAAGAAACTAAATATACTGGGTTATTTT
>VZTM01026224.1:0-13688 GCA_013400555.1 Jacana jacana | reverse complement strand
CAGGAGGCCGATGGACTGTTGAAATCAGACTGAAGTCCAGAGTCCAAAAAGAGCTAGGTGTTGTCTTTTGTGTTTGTTAAAACTTTTGGATCTACTAAAAGTTGGTTCAGCTAAGCCCTGCAGACTAAGCAAAGCAGTGTGCCCATCTGTGTTAAAAACTTGGATGGAGATTTGCCTTTTCACATGATGGACAAAAAGGAAGGCTGAAATTCAGAAAATGTGGACAATTCACTTACCTACTTACTGGACTTTTGCTGTATCAATGGCGGATTTATTAAGGATGATGTCTAGCCTCTTCATCTGCACTCGTTTTGCCTGAGAGGTCATCTCAAGGTTTCACTCAAAATGCACTTTTTCTTTAACTGTGATAACTTTTATACTTAAGTATTTTTAAAAATACT
Source organism: Jacana jacana (assembly GCA_013400555.1). Taxonomy (NCBI): domain Eukaryota; kingdom Metazoa; phylum Chordata; class Aves; order Charadriiformes; family Jacanidae; genus Jacana; species Jacana jacana. The sequence continues at coordinate 13,287 of VZTM01026224.1, read as the reverse complement.
TAGAGCTTAAAGTAGTACTTGAAAACAGTTTTTATTCTTTATAAAGGAATATGCTTTTATGATCCTGCAAATATAGAATTTCAACTACAAGCATTGATTGAAAATACAGAGATGTAAAGGAAAACTGTGATTCAGTGGCTATAAGGTCCTTGAATGGAATAAGTGTATTATGGAAAGCAGCAATTCAGTGACTATGAAGTGCTTGAAATATGAGAATTAAGGTCATAAGGAAATCTTACTGTAGAAGTATACTTTGGTAAAAGTTGGGAATTTTTAATTATTTTATTTCTTTCTGTACCTATGACCGCATTCTACCTACATTAGGGATAATAAGGGGTTAGATATATATAATTCAGTAAAGAGGTGATAATTCATTTCATAAGAATTGTTTTCTAAGTACTGGGAATTCCTATATATAGATACTATATTAAAAAGGCCAGAATAATATTGTAACGTGGGAGTTTTTGTTCTGGGTTAGAACTGTGTCTGTCCTCATCTATTTTTCCTATCTTTACCTAGGAGACCTTAGCAACAGAGAAGAGAAACTCATCTTTTTGTAGAGCAGATTTTGCAGAACTTAATATATTTCCTTTATAATATGGCACGTGCTCCAGACTTTTGTACTCAAAACTAGAAAGAAGATAACAGTACAAAAGGCCAAATTCACCCTTTGTGTAACACTCTGTGCCCTGATTGTATTCTTAAGCACTAGGGAAAGCTTGTTATGGTTCAATTATCCAATGTATCACAAAATGTGGAGAAATTGCATCTCTGTGCCCTCATCCCCACCTCCCCCCAACACCTGCATCAAAATGGATGCTTGTATGTATCTCAAGCCAGCAAAATCCAGAACCTGTTGATAGGAGGGTTTATGGTCTTGAGCTGTGTCCCTGGACCACAAGGAAGGTATTATAGGCAGAATAATTCTGATTGTGTTTAGTTGCTTATGTGTTGGTAATTTTTACCCACGTGTTATATAATTATGATAAAATCTTACATGATACTGTTAATTTCAGTAGTAATTATCAATCTGGTAACAAGGTAATTATGTCTACAAAGGCTTTGTTTTTTAAGTGAGTGTTTATTAGTGTCCGTAAAAAGCCATGCCTTTGAATACAAAATCCCGAAACGTTATTGCGTTCAGAACACTAGGTTTAGTCCTATCACTGTGAAATCAACACAAATTACTGAGTAGATTAAAGATAAACCCTCTCAATTGAGTACCTAATTAATAAAGGTTAATCAGATTCTTAAACAGAAAATTTTCTACGAAGTCTACTTTTGCCACTCTTCCCATTATATACCAGGGTCACAGCCCTGTTTATGACTTTGCTATAGACCCTGTGGGATTTTTTTGCAGTGTAAGGTTTCCATGGTATGTGCCCTTTGTATCAGGGAGGCAATGGTACCTATCTGAAAACCAGAAGAAATTTAAATGTTTAAAAGATTAGAAAAAGAATTAAAATATAAGGTATGATCATGGTGGTTTGTTTTTTTTTTTTTCTTAGTGAGTCAAAATGACTTTTGACATTAGCAGTAGCTTTACTCATTAGATATGGGTCCTGAGAGCCAGTTTATTAATTAATTGAATATTGGATTAATTTCAAAGGCACGAGGAAAATAAATGGCTAAACACCCTTTCTTTTTTTTGTGCTTTTACAAGCTTTTCTTCATGTTCATGCGGAAAAGTAGTCCGCAGCACTCCACAGAAATCTGCATTCGCCTGCCTGGTTTTATTCAGTGTAAAAAATACAGTGTGTGCATGTTGTGTGCTTCTTTTTTCTCACTAATATTCATAAATTTTTGCACTTGATTTGACCAGGAACTGCAATAACCGCCCACTTGAATATGCATCTTAATACAAAGTGTAATCCACTTAAGTGGTTTGTTTACTTCTTTATCACTGATTACTAAGTTCTTAAAAATGCAAAGTTAGTGCTGTGTTAATGTAAATTTTACTATGTAAAATTTTTAAAGTTGACTATTGTTACTGAATATTTACATACATGGCAAAGCATTCTTGCAAATTGTATGCAAGGGTAATTTCTATTGTATTGGACTTCGGTGCTCTCACATTGTAATAATGGTAACTAAACTCTGAAAATACCTCTCAAAGGGATGCAACTTCATAGTCAAAACTGTAAATACTGGTTTAACAGCATGGTAATAGTTCACCTGCAAATAGAGTTTGACATGTAGGAAGTACATTTTTTTTTTTTCCTTATAGAAATATTTCTAAGATACACTATCAGAAAATTTGTTTTAAACAGGCAGTTGCATTTTCCTAAAAATCAAGAGCAGAGGCACTCCATCAGTGGAAGGAATAAGGTCTTCTATTTAGCAGACAGAGAGAGAAGTGGCAGGAATTGAACGTCTCCTGCTTGTATATACAAAAATACAGGCTAAAAGGACAGATGTGGCTGAAGCTTCACAAGTGGTGTTTTGCAGCTTGCCAGTTTACTTAACTGTAAAACTGATGACACATGGGATGAGGGAGCAAGCCACTGCAATAAATTATTTTCTTTTTGTTAAGTATTCTAAGCAGTGTACAAAATATGCATTAGATGAGTCTTTTGCCAAACAAGCTTAATAGCAGTGAGTTTTGTCATGTACCTGTTTCTTCTTATCCCTCTAACATTAAGGAAGGTTAACTGGGCTCTAGGTTTTCTGTTCAGCATTTTTATTATTCTTAGGTGTGTGATAACATCTGTGGTACGCTATTAACAGGAATGCCTAGTATTAGTCTTCAAGTAACAGTATACATGCATGAATGTAGACTGTACATACAATTTCAGGAAATCCTTAGTTTAAAAAAAGCTTTCCTATTGAGTTTTTTAGATAGAACTTATAAAAACTTACAGATGTTTAAGCTATGGCATAGCTATTAAGCATTATTAAATTAAATATTATTAAATACTTTAAGTATTTAATATCTTTCATATGATTTTGTAGCAGCTCTGTAATTTTTTGTTTCCTGTTCATCATTGACGATGAAGACGTAGTGTTGATAAGCTTAAAATTTGGTGTATCGTTGTCATCTGTACTCTGTCAACATAGAGACCTTAGAGGGCAGGGCTCAGCTGGTAGAGATCACAACAGAGTATGACCAATTTCAAATACTCAAAAAATAATTTTGTTTTAAAGTGCTAAGATTTTTAAAATGCAGAAGAATTTGTACTTTTTCTTTGCCTTCCAGTTTCAGTGATATGTCAAAGTCGTGTTTTCAGACTTCAATCACAAGCTCAGGTAATACTATGAACACAAGGAAGAGCTAGACTGAGCCTTCACTTGCAGATAGGTACAGTCAAACAGCTCAGCACTTGTATCTTCTCAAAAGGTGCCTTGGGAAGCACTGTTGACTTAAGAGTTGACCCCATATTTGCCTTTGCTCAACTGGGCAGAGAAATTTCCTGTGGCCCCTGTCACTACAGCCCTGACAGCTGGCCTGTGGGACTGGAGCCACCTGGCCTTACCTGGGCCCACCCCATCCTTACCTGCTGGTGAGACCATTTCCAAACTTGTCTTACTTGCAGGTAGGAGTAAGCAGTACCTGCTTGGAGCTTTCTTCCATCCCAAAGCCCCAGCACTGCCCATCAAGCTGAGCATCTCTGCAGCATGTGATGAGACCTACAGTCCCTTTCAATCCCTGTTGGTTTTCTGGGATTTTTGCTGGGATAAGTCTAGAGTAGTTCAGCCTTGCATCAGGAATATATCTGGTAGCACTGAAATCCTGGATGTAGACGTTTTTCTGTTAAGTGTTATTTTTTTTTTTGGTTTGAGTCTAAGCTACTTAACCCAATAGGTTCTTCAGTCTTGGTTAGTCAGTTGAGACTTTACTGCAGAGCTTGTCACGGGAACCTTTCTCATTTGACAAGCTGTCTTTTAAATCAGTTAATCATTTCCTGTAGTGTTATTTTTTTCTGGAAGACATTGTGTATTGGTGTATGTTACCCAAAAATTCATACAAGAAGGCTGTGTTCTGTCCTATTTCAGAGCTAATGCATGTGGTAATTGACTGTACATCAGCAGAATGTACAGCAGGCTCCATGTTGTTCTGTTACAGTCTTGAACTGAGGTGTGGGCAGCTCCTGCTGAGAACAGCAACTGAGCACATTAGATGTATGCTGGACTTTACGTAAGGTTTTCCTTTTGATACACTTTGTATACACCTTTTCAGTGCATTTCCTTATCATTTAGAGACATAACTGGGTGGTTTTAATGTTAAGCTGTTTCTGTACAAAGAGTACTGAAGAAGAGACTGTATGTTATCTCACTGTTTCCTTCTGGTTTACTTAATGTTTCTCTTGCTCTCAACTCATTATCACAACTAGAAGATGAACTGACTTCTCTGGCTCCTTTAGGACTATGGTAACATCGGAAATTGCAGAGCAACGTGTGTTCCACAGAGCTGGTTAAAACATCCTGCCCCTTAAATGTTAGCTGCTACGTCAGGCACCAAGATGAGGACTGTTATTTCCAACTGATACAATCAGAAGTCCTGACTTCCACCATCCTGAAAAGACACCTCTTGTTGGCTTCTTTTTTATAAATCAATTAAAATAGTTATATAAGGAAGGAAAGTTTCATATGCCCCACAGTGAATGTATGTCTTTGAGATTTTTCATGGTTGGCCTCTATCCCACAATCATCCTGACTCTCAAATTTAGTTTTCAATCTTCAGCTGCCTGTTCCATCTTTGAATTTAAAGGTACTGATGGGTGCAGGTCTTTCTGGCATTCATGACCTTCCTTGAGAGGCATGGGAAAAGTGAGATGGGATGGGCTGGCTATGTACGGCCTGTCTGAAGCTGCAGTGAGCCTTACCTTACTGTGCAATCTTTGCTTCCTACTCTATCAGAAGGAATCATGGTTCTGTAATGTAAGCAATCATTCCTTTCTGTCATGTTTGTGGCCTAACATCATTAATACTGACAGTACAGCTCTGGGAATCATTTGCTAGTTAGATTGAACAGTTTCTCTGCTGTCTTGGCATTGACAGGTTGCAAAATGTTTAATCTATTACTTCATATTAAAAACATTTTTCAGCAACGTAATCATTAGTAGATCTAAAAATCAAAATAGATAATCAGAACTCAGAAGCAGTATCAATATCAAATTTTAATGTATTGCTCTTTCATAGCATTTCTCATCTGTGAGTAGCAGTTCTGCATATAATCGTTTCTATCCACATTGCTCTTACAGTGGTACAGATGCAGACAGGGAATTGTAGTCAAATGAAACCTCGGTCAAGTGTTTAACCCCAGAGGATGGCAGATTTCTTATCTTTTATTTTATGCTTTATATTGTTGCACTAGACCAGTACATCTGAAAACAAAGCTAATAAAGAGAAACTGAACATACGGAAGAAAAAAAAAAGGTATAGTGAGAAATCTTTGTTGAGTGGAAAATGTGCTGCCTGCTTCTTAAATATAAGTGCGTTCTGCTGGCCTAAGTGCATAACTTCAGCATGTTTTTTTGCATGACATCTCGCATCTGAGTGGAGGTGTTTTACATATATTTATTGCAGAGCTATGAAACTAAATTTAATCGGAAACACAGGAGTTACTCTTTCAAATATGATAACATTACTTTAGATGGCTGATTTTCTAGCTTTTTTTATGCTATTGAGTATGTAAAGCATCCAGCTGGTTCAAATGCCAATGATGAACACAAAATGATTATATAGAACAATTATGGAAGGTATTTCTGAGGAAGACAATGTATTTAATAAGTTTCCTTCAATGTTTGGATCTTTATATTTTGAATATTATCTTAACTGTAGATTAAATGCAGTACATTACATTCGTATTTAAGATTTTATCACAAGTGAAGTTTTATTTTGATTAATACATATGGTATTTAAAATATTGGGTAACTTCCAAATAATTCTTGTTTTTAAACTGGAGGGCTTTCAAGAAATGTCAAGTGTTAATCTTAGGCCTGCTCTTAAATTTCAATCAGCTAAGAGCATAATTGTTCACTAGAGAGTGAAGTAAATTACCTTTTTATACACAGCGGCTTAACGAACTAGTCAGAAGGAGGTTCCAGAATTGGTGGTCATGCACTCAAAATGCAAGTAAACGCTTGGCATACTGTTGATCACATTAGTCACTCTCCGCTCCCTTTGAAGAGACAAGGGTAACCTTTGTGCCCTGGTGTCTAGAGTACTCTTGAAGTTAGTGGGACTCTTTCCAGTGAGTGCTGGGATTTTAAATTAGGTCGTGGAGGTGATGGCTGTTGACATTTGGATGCGGATGGAGCACTGCCATTATGTGTGCTACATTTGAGAAACTCAAGAGCTAATTTATCCAGCTTCACTGTGTAGGTTACAATTTTTCTAGAGCCTGTATGCTTGCTTGTATGTGTGTGTGTACTGTTTGTGTGCCATCCTTTAGGAGCAAGCTACTTAATTAAAGGGAAGTAATGTCCCTTGGAAACAAGCAGTGGACACTGAATGATATAGCTGGTTTTGTACAGATTTCCTGGTATTTCGTTGTAAATAAAAAATGTTTCCAAAGTCACTGTGTATCAGAAGAAGGTGGTTTATCTTTGGTTTTAGGTATCTCTAGAAATCTGGTTCATTTGCACTTCGCTGACTCTCAAAAGGATCTGTTGTACTTCACTGGTTCCTCAGATGCCTCTGGCATGACATCTGAAGTAAAGATCGGAGATTTCCCAAGGGAAGATGGGACATGGAGTTGTGAATGTGTTCTCAGTATTTAAATAGTCATTAGGCCAGATTCTTCTGGATTCACAGATGCACAACCAGCTTTCCATATTCATGAACACTCTTCATCTGCTTTGACAAATGGTATAATTTGAGAATAGAGCTTTCATCTTTTTCTATTTAACCAGTTCACCCTGGGTTCGGAAATTGTGAGGCTGATGAATCCAAAGGAAGCTCCAGGTGAATTTGGCCATTTAGTTTTTATCTTCCTCTGAAGAGTTATCCTGTGAAAAACATTGTGTGTTTTACTCTGATTTCTTTTGCTGTTTTAGAATGTAATGACTTACTCTCTGGAAAAGTTTTTTGAGTTACCTTCCTGTCGGCATCTACAGAATTTCCCTATATCCTTGTGTTCAGAAAATTTATAGCCTAGATTATCATCTTGGAGTCCAAGAGAAGGGGCGTGTAGTTCTTTGCTACTGGGGGAGGTGAGGCACAAACAGATTCAGCGCAGGTTCCAAATTGTATTTTAAATTGATGTAAATGAAACATTCATCCTTCCCCTCCAAAAAACAAGTAAAAAACCACAGTATTAATAACTGTGCCGTTGCTCTGCATTTACAATTCTCTTCCTAATATTACTAGCATGCAGTATAAAAGGTGCAGTAAATCTACCTGACCACTAAATGGCACTATTTCCTTTTTAGAGTCAAAACCAGAAGAAGGGTCCTTAAATCCAGGTAGAGGGATAATATGCAAATATTTATTTTCTTATTATCTAGTTTCCAAGTTGTTGGTTGATAATAAAATAAAAGTGTCTTTTTCATTCATTCATTGCTTTGCTGCTGTTTATGACTGGTAGAATCTGAGCAGACCCTGATGAATTTGTAATGGCTTGTGTTTAGGTTTTGCATTGATTCATAGGTTTTTATTGCTGAGGAACTTCACGTGTAACAAAACAAGAAGAGAAGCAACTGAATTTCTTTGCAAGTTAGGTTATTGTTTGTTTCATGATAGAAATGTGAATTATTCTGCTTTGATAAGTTTTCTGATGTTTAGTGAGCTTAGAACATGCGAAGTTTTGACCAATGCAGAGGAAAATATTTTTGGAAGAAATTAAAACCATGTAGTTCTATATCTAATTTTCTGATACATGATTCTTCTTTCATTCTGTTGAGCTCTGTTGGGCTGCAATGTAAATGTCACTAACAGATTTGAAAATTGCAGGAAGAGGAAGATTATTTAGAGAACTTTCTTAAGGAAAACAGCCTATAAAATACCTCTATAAATGTTAATGTTATTTGGTTTTCCATAACCACCTGCATAATTAAAATCACTGGTTTACATGTCAGGATAACTGAAGCATCTATGTTGCACCCTTGTACTGTGACCTTGAGCGACCAACTTTTGTGAATTCCGCAGTTAGAAAGGGGCCTCAATTCATTGTCTGGTCTCCTAAAGTCAGCAAGGTGATTATACTTTGCATAGTTATGCTTGCAGTGAACCTTAAAATATATACTTTACTAACACACATCTTTCAGAAAGGTATTGGTTTTAATTTTAAAAATGTCTAAAGACAGCCAGCCACCATTTTTGTTTGGGTTGGTTTTTCTCCTTCCCAATTGTTTAATTGCTCTTAAAGCTATAGTTCTGTTATGACTTCTGTTATACATTTCTCTGCTTGTTTGGGGATTTCTGGGATTTTTCTCCCATTACAAGATCATATACCCCATAATGACACATCCTTCACTCATCTTTTTGAGAAGATGAGATGGTAACTGAGTTGGCCCTGACTTCAGTGACATAAACGTCAGCAACTCCAAGTTTGTACAGCCAAGACTTGTACTTGACATTTTTGTGGAGGCAGCACATTGAGTTGCCAGTTTGCTGTGACCCAAAACATCACGTCGCAGGTGTAGTGGTAGTCTGCATTCTTTGTTTCTAGGGATATAGTCGTGCACTTTACTCCATTCAAACACTCCTTGTTACAATCATGCAGTTTAATGACTCTTCAAGACCACTAAAATTGCTTGGCCTGCCTGTCACTTTGACCCTGACCCTTTTTGCCAAGCATAGGCTATTAATATTTCAATTTATTTGTCTTTAAAGTAAAATATATTGGCCACAAAACTCAGATTTCAAGCCTTAGTGATTTTTTAAAATACTTGAAACTTTTAGAGAAAAGTGTGGAAAGGTGTCAGCGTAGTGATGAACTGTTTCAGTGCTTTTCAGCCAGATGTGTATATTTCACTTGGCATATGCTTTATCACCAGCATAGATGTTTGGCTAGTGGTCTGTATTTCTGAAAATCAATTGGAAAAATTATGCTATTACTTTGACCATTAATTGGAAGAATTCAGCAAATCACTTATGAAGATGGCATAGCACTGACCTCAACTCTTCCAAGTTTTTCATCAGGACTATAATATTGAACTTTTGGAAGAATCACAGCATGTACCTTTACCATGTCAGATCAGATGACCTAAGTAGTTTCATGTGGCCTTGAAATCTAGTAAATTATGTAACAAGCATAAAACGTAGCAAAATCTGCAAGCCATGTAAATGGGCAGAAGTGCAAGCACAACAAACGGGCAGTCATATTCTCATTCCCAGTTTTCTTCATGGCACATACATGACACATACCATTCTATTTCCACAGTTACCATTGACCTTTTGTGGTGGGTTGACTTTGGCTGGCTATGAGGTGCCCATCAAGCTGCTCTGTTACTTTCCTATCTTCTTCATTGATCTTGGTGTCTACATAGTTGTTTCTCTCATATACTTTCACACCCCACTGCTGGCTGCTGTTGTGCAGAAATTTTTTCCCCTTCTCAAAATATGGTACCACAGAGGCACGATGACCAACACTGATGGGCTCAGCCTTGGCCAGGATCTGTCTTGGAGCCAACTGGCATTGACTCTGTTGGACACAGAATCACAGAATCTTCATGGTTGGAAGGGAGCATTGAGATCAAGTCCAACCATAAACAAGCAAACAAAAAAAACCCCACGCCTCCTTCCCCCTCCCCCCCCAACAACAACAACCACCACCACACCCAACAATCTTGGGCACTAGAGCATACCCTGAGGTACCACATCTACATGTTTGTTGAATACCTCCAGGGATGGTGACTCAACCACCTCCCTGGGCAGACTGTTCCAGTGAGTGACCACCCTCTCAGTAAAGTAAATCTTCCTAATATCCAGTCTAATCTGCCCCGGCTGCAGCTTCAGACCATTTCCTCTGGTCCTGTCATTAATCACTTGGGAGAAGAGGCCAGCACCCACCTCTCTACATCCTCCTTTCAGGTAGTTGTAGGGAGCAATGAGGTCTCCCCTCAACCTCCTCTTCCCCAGACTAAACATGCCCAGCTCCTTCAGCCTCTCCTCATATGACTTTTCTCTAGACCCTTCACCAGCTTGGTGGGTCTTCTCTGGACACACCCCAGCACAGGAGAAGCTTTCTAGTAGCTTCTCAGAGAAGCTACCCCTGTAGCCTCCCCCATTACCTAAACCCTGTCACACAAACAATACAACTTTCTTGTCACCTAGCTAACTTGTGAACACCATTTTCCTGGTGTTGCATCAAAGCCTAGGAAATTCCTTCTCTGCTTTTCTTCTGGAGTCCATCTTCTGCTTGTTGTCAGTAAAGAGCCTTCATTTTCCAGTCCTGCGAACATACAAGTGTTCTTCCTTCACACACAGGTTTAGCTGGCACCTAGCCATAGATGCCCACAGGAGGAAGGTGTGGTGTATTGTGTCTCATCCCAAAATCTAACCTACTGTTTCTTAAAGTCTCTCTATTTCCACTCTTAGTCCAGAGGTGTATCAATAGATGATTAAATGCGCTGGCCTGTCCCTTCACTGGTGACAATGGAGTGGTAAAACCGTGGGTGATGATCTACACACTTTCCTCATTTCTCCACTGCTTTGCTGTTACACTGAAGCAGTCAGCTGGAGTAACAGCCAACTGTTTGCTTATGCATGCTCGTATGTGGTGGTCGCAGAAACATTTGAGTTGAATTTGGCTTCCCATAATGATCCTGTGTGAGTGTGAGGGCCAGGCTGCCCCAGTAGCCCAAGAGAGGTGTGTAACTGCTCCAGCCAGAGTAAAGTTCCAGACTCAGGGAAGATTTAATCACAAAACAGAAACAGTGGTAGGAAAACTCCCTCAAAAATAATAATAAAAAACCCCAAACCAGCCAAACAACCCACGTTAGAGAGGGCAAAGGTATGAAATATTGTTTGCATTTTATAATAAATATGGAAGATATGTTCTCTGACAAAAGAGAGGTCATTTTTGTTATGGAGCTTCTAATCGTTTCAATATCTGGTGTAAATTTCGAACACGTGGTATGCAAGTGACTGCCGTGAAAGAAGGAATGAGTCAGGAATAGCTATGACAAATGTGCTGCTGTAGGGACTGCTCACTGGGTTGCTTGTTGTTGAGGTTGTCGTTCTGTGACTGAGAAGATGTACAGCTCTACTGGCAGCTATACCTCCTGCTCCTGCTAGCGGGTGCCACTACGGTTATAATAGAAAGCCAAATACTCTTGTACTCTTGTGAAAGAAAAATACCTCACATAATTTTCCCGGTGAACTTTTGTTGTTAGAAACTGTAAGGAGAGCTGATGTTGTGATTTTATTTAGTAATTTCTCTTGGGAAACTGTGCTTTTGGAGGTTTATCTGTGGGCTAATTGTTTAAATTAATTTCTTGCTACTACAGCCATTCAGTACAAACAACAATAAATTAATCTTGCTTGCCTGTCAGTCTTTATTTCAGCTAGGCCAAGAATAATAGTTGAAGCCAAAAGACTATGCTCCTAAAAAAGCTTGCTATTGAGTTTTGACAGTTTTACTTGTAGTGAATGACAGTTGAGGATATTGTTGTTAGAGTAGTCATTCCTTCAGGGGCTTGTATTGTGCCTACAGAAATGCCCTGCAGGTCTTTTTACATTCCTCCTTTTAATATGCCAGTGTCACAGTCACTCCTGTTTCTCTCCTTTTCTTGAAGGCATCACATAGCTTAAATAGAAAATCAAACGTGATCAAAACCATCACTAAATCTATTATTCTTCTCTTGGCTGGAAAAGGAAGTAGGAGGCAGCTGGCTCTTGTGACTGCTTAAATCCCTGTTGGGATTTCCTCCGTGTCCTTTAGGAGATGAGGGTTTTCCAGCCACCTTTTGTCTGTTACCAGGGGGTGGCTTTATGCTTCCATCTGAAATTGGTACTTTCAGTAACACCCTTTGCATTCTTACTGGGAAAGTGGAGGTTTTGGTGGCTGTTCTGTTTTCTTCCATCACCTGGGACCTGTGGTGTTTTTCTTTCTTATTTCCTGTCAAGAGCTCCTGCAGGCACCCTTACACTTTGTGATTCCCTTGGTAAATCAGGAGGACCAAGGTATCCAAGAGCTCAGGCTTGCAAAAAGACCAAGCACAGTAGATGTGCTACCAATAGAGGGGCTCTTGGGGAGCCTCCTGTGCCCCAAGAACCTACCTGTGACTGGTTTCTATGGTAAATTAATTTTACCAGTTACCTTCAAAGCCTCTTTGCGAATAAACCGATGCATTTATTTGGACAGTATGGTGATTATACCAGGCATCCTGGACAGAATGACTAAGCATCCACTTTTTATTCTAATGGATATTCATACCGTTCAATTATGAGACTTCCTGCAATTTGGCAGAATTAGACATGATTGTCGAGGCTTAGATCATTAGTCTTACATCCCAACCTTTCCCTCATTTATGCACATGGTTGTTATTCATGTCCATGTGTCCGTGTCACAAAACAAGTCACAGACTACAGTGCTAAAAATACAAGCTTGTGACATCACCCTGACTGATAGTGTTGCAAAAAGCTAATGAAAGTTAGTTGTTATTTTAAAAGTCCTGATGTTAACACTAAAAAAATGCTTCTCAATATTGAGGAGCAATACGTACCTACTGGATATATGCTTTTGTTTTTAAAGCTTTTTGGTCTTTTTTTTTTTTTTTTTAATTTTTTCCCTCCCCCAGTTCCTATGTAGGCTACTTGGAGCAATATTTGCTTTAAGCAGCAAATGAATGAAGAATGAAGAAATACTTTCTATTAATAGGAAAGTATTTTAGATGAAACCTCAAGCATAAATAATGTTTTAGGTGCATAGTAGTTACAGCTGAAAAACTAACCTACTAAATTTTCTGTGTACACAATTTCTCCTGGTGTTGCTACAGTGATTCGTCACTGTGGGAACTGCAGCAAGAAGTGGTTCTTTGCAGAGAGGTGAGCAAGGTGGACAGAGATGTGGAACAGGTTTTGTACAGGAACAAGTGCAAATTCTGCAGCCTGTAAGAGAGATAACTACCAAGGTAACCTGAAGAAGCCTTTAAAATCCTGATTGGAAAGTGAAGAGGGAATTGTGCATTATCTTTTACAATACTAAATTGGGGTACTCAAAACTAGTTGGTGGCAAGTCTATAATGGACGAATAGTAATATTTCTTCACATAACCTGTAGTTCAGCTTTGAGCTCTACAGGATGTGGATGCTACAAGTTTGTGGAAGTGCAGAAGTAACAACAAATTTATTAAATCTATGAGGGCTTAATCAGATGAACAAATCATATGAGGAGAGGCTG
>VZTM01026223.1:29746-47252 GCA_013400555.1 Jacana jacana | reverse complement strand
ATTGGGGGCAGGGCACTTTGAAGGTCCTTCCTCTAGACAGAGGCACTAACGTACAGTCTACAGGAACATTGAACAGCTTGGAGCTCCATTGAGCTGTGTGTTCCGTGGCTTTTCAATGTGGCAAGTTATTTTGGGAACAGTTTCCCTTTCCTCTTCTGTTCCCTCCCCTAGTCGTTTGTGAGTGTGAACAGGTGGTGTACCGTCCAAGCTTAAAATGGAGGTTTGGACATCAGCTAAAAAATGTGACCTTCTGACAAATTACTGCTTTTCACAGTGAACACTGGAGACACTCTTCCACTTTTTGGTTTTGTTTGGTTTTTTTGTTTGTTTGTTGGTTTGGTTTTGGTTGGGTTTTTTGTTTGTTTGTTTAGCTGGAGTGAGCTAAAGTATCTGTGTTCCATGTTACTCCAGAGTATGTTTTAAATCACTTCCTATTCATCAAAGCCTAGAGCTTAGAAGGTTGGGTTTTGGTCAGTTACCGTGAGATATTGCACAAAGAAAAGGAGTCACGCTCTTTAAAGAGCTAGGATTCTGAAGGTTTAATGATGTGAACTTTAAATGTTCTAAACTTGGTACTGATACTGAACTCAAACCAGGAAGACTTTTAGGTAAGCTCCTGTAGCACTACTTAAAGAGCTCCCGAAATTTGCATGTGTGGTTCAGTATCTCTGTAGTTTTAGGTGCCTTTTTTTCTTTAAAGTAATGACATGTGGTCACCTCCCTGATGTTACCTGCCCAAACAGAAGCCTAGAGTGGTTAGATAATGACTAAGATGAATGATGGTGGATCTTGGAAGTATTCTGTATCTGCAAGCCATTGAAAATTCGCTGGTGGCAGTGTAGAATTGACTCCAGAGACCATGAGCATACTGGCAGTGGGCTAGTTTCTTCAGTGACATTTGCGAACCTCTTGGAAGAAGCTTGTGAACCACAGATTGAAAAGCACTGGGTTTGGACCCAAAAATAACAAAGTAGAAAGACCCAGAAACTTAATATTTTAAAAAGGTGAAATTGCACATAGGAAATCCTTCCTCTCATTTGGATTTGCAGAACTTCAGTTATGGAAACTTGTGTGTTTTTTTATTCCCCCTATCTGTGCATTTTATGCAGACTTCACTCGTTGCCTGAGATGAAATAGCACAGCTGCACACTAGTATGGTGGTGTGGAGCTAACATAATCTTTGGTACCAAGAAGTGAATGTAAATTTATGATTTGTGTCAATATTGCCTTTCAAAAATAAGCAATGCTTCTGGTATTTGGGATATTACTGTATAACCTCTTTCTACTTAAGAGGTATCAGAAACATATTTGTGCGTTTTAAGTGACTTTGTCAGGGAATAGCTGTGGCAATTGGTACATTTTCACTAGTAAAGATTTGGCAAAATTCATTTAGGTTCCTCCTTATGTAAAAAAAGCTCCAGCAGGAATTACTTCTGGAATCCTCTCAGGAGTTAATTTAAGTGGAAGCATCCAAATATAGAATGTGATGAATACTAAGAGCTTCCAGATTAAAATTATGTAAATACAAGACATATCCTCTGATTTGTGGGGTAATAAGACTGAGTGTTATTGCACAGGCTGACCTGGTTGTATATTTGGGTAGTGTTTTGTCTTCAAGTAGACATTCTCTAGGAACCTAATAGAGTAGTAAGCATTTTTCCATTTGTGTGAGGTTGCCAGTAATATGTTTTTACTTAAGTTGAGATTCTGCCAAACTTCATACCTATTCATTTGTGAAACCACATTCAGTGCTCTGCATTTCAACTCTTACTGAGCTTCCTTTATTGTCCTGAGATGCGCTATACAGATTTATTTATTTATTTATGTAGTTGAACTGAAACTGTGCTGTTATCGTTGATGCTGTTAGCAAAAGTTTGGGTGGTTAGATTACATTAGGCTGTCTAACATTCTGCATTAGATACCTTAATTTCAGTGGCTTTTAACTGGCAGAGAGTTACCATTGGGATGAAATTCTTCATCCTAGATCTGTTAGACAGCGTACATGTGTGGGTTGCATGTATTTCTAAATAATAATCAGAAATGCTTAAGAAAATAAAGGAGTGATCATATGGACAAATGCTGTCACAAGTGGGCAGAAAGTTTCTTTATGCTTTGAAGTATCAATACCGTTGAGATATGATAAAAAGGAAATTTTGTGGGCAGATCCAAAGTTTAGAAGAATCGATCTGAAAAATCCGTTCAGGTTTGTTTTGAGTAGTGAGCCTCAGGAAGTTGCCACTTGTACAGCTGCTAACAAATTCCCCCTGTATCAGGAGAGCAACTATTACTAACTTCAATTTTATTTTTTAATTTTTTTTTTAAAGGACAAAATGGCTTGGATTTTAGGGAGATTTGAAAATTAATGTTAATGACTTCTAGGTGTCGGATAGGCTGAAATCACAAATAGAAATGACAGTTTTATGTAAGTGCAGGGGGAAAGAGCCCTTGCTTTACTGACAGACATGATGTATTTGCTTTTCAGTCCGGGAGGATTCTCAGGCTGTTGGCTCCGAGAGGCTGCTGGCAGTGCAGGAGCAAGTGCTACCCATGTTGCACCTTCACTTGCAGTAATTTTGTGTGATACTGAACCTAGGGGCTCTGCTTGCCTCCACTCATTTAACTTTTCTTACCAAGAAAGTGTATGACGCAGTCTTAAAACCTTTGTGAATAACATTGAAATAAGCCACAGCAACAGGAGATGCTTCAGCATATTTCTGACGTTTTCAGGCTATGAGAGGCAGAGAATATAGACGTGCTGTGTGTCTCAAAGAGCCTTTGAGTAGGTTATTTCAGCTTGAAAAGGGATTAGATTTAGATGGCTGCAGTGTCAAACGGTTGTGATGGAAGGTGCCTATTGAGGGTAATTCCTTTCTATAACTGGATCCCAGCAGTTTTGTCAGTGATGGGTAAGTGGAGGGAAGGTAGAAATGATCCATTTGTTGTGGTGGGTGATACAGAGGTGAGAGAGAATACATCTGAAAGGAGATTTCAAAAAGCATAAGCCATGCGAAGCACCTTCTTCAGTACCAGGCCCTCCCAGTAGCAACAACTGCGAACAGTGGGCAAGTGGAGGGGAAGGGACAGAGAGAGGAGGCAGTGGTGCTGGTTTTCCAGTTCCTTTTTCAATTTTGGGAGATTTGTGGCATTTTGGTGGCTTTTTGTACAGTTGTAAATGTCTACATAGCAGTTCTGTGCATTAGTTATTTTCCTTTCTTTTAAACACCCGGTGTTCCTGAAAGCAAATGTATTGCTGACAGAGAAATGATGCTTTCACTTTAGTCCTGGTTGCAACTGCAAGTAATATCACAGTTTCTAATTCTATCAGATTATTTTATGTAACAGCCAGTGCTGCCCAAACCACTCAGTTGTCTGTGGAGCTTCTAAATAAAAAAGGTGGAGGTGGTGGGGAAGAAGTCCATCTATATGCAGTTATAGCTATTGCTAATATTAAAGTGGCTTTTCACGTAGAACTCCAACCAAACAATCTCTCCAACCTAATTAATTTTTATATTTTGTTAAACATCTTTGGCAGCTAAGGCAACATGCCTACTGCCTGTTCAGTTCTTTTATTGGGTTGAACTAGACCTAACATTTGGATAAAATACATTTTGACATTTGAATTTGACATAAATGTTTCAGGGAAACAGTTTAGACATGCATCTTCCATGGGTGATTCTCTTGTCAGCCTTACTGTGTTGTACTGTAAATATACTTCGGAAGTGGGCTTTCAGTAAAATCAGTGATGCATTTATTACTTGTTCCTGGTCTATTTCTCCCTCCTAGTGTAAAATCACAGCTCAAAGTTACTTTGTCATTTTTATCTTTTTTTTGGTTAAAGTTATTTTCTAGAAGTTAGTTTGTCATTTTAAAGTAAATCAAACTGGATATTCCTGTATTACTTCTCAGTGTTTATCTCTCTGCTGAAGGAAATGTTAAATCTAATCTTCTGCCATAAGAGTAAGTAGGAAGAGACATTGTCAATTTGAATGTTTTAAAATGAAATAATTTTGAAATCATGATATAGTATCCTTTTAATATATCTCATTTCTTCAGCTAACAACCACAACAAAAAGACTTTTAAAGGAATGCTTAATTCCTCTTAAAGGAATGCTTAAGGCTGTCCTCTTCTCTGCTCCTCTAGTTTCCCCCCTGTTTCTGTTCATCCCAGCTGGCCCTGCCAGCACCCTCCTATCTCTTTTACCTGCTGGTCCACAGCCACTTGGTGTGTCCATGGGCACAGCTTTCTCCTTGGGGAAACTGCCTATGACCTCTTGGCATTTGTGGAGAAGACAAGACAGGCTGTGCTGCTGATTGGTGTTAGTGGAAGAAGCTTTCACTGGCTTGTTTTTGATGAAGTGGTTACAGCAAGGTGTAGGTTACTGGACTTCTGATGTTAGCA
This sequence comes from Jacana jacana, assembly GCA_013400555.1. Lineage (NCBI taxonomy): Eukaryota > Metazoa > Chordata > Aves > Charadriiformes > Jacanidae > Jacana > Jacana jacana. The sequence continues at coordinate 42,853 of VZTM01026223.1, read as the reverse complement.
GGAGTAATGTTTTCTTGTTCAGACAGGCTTTTGAGTAAAGGGGTTGTTTGGTGCTAAATGAGAAGAAAAGAATGGTGGCATCTAGTTTAGAGAAGACTCTATTCAGTTTTATGGTCTGTAGGAAATTTCTTCCAGCTCCTTATGAAGTGAAGATACAGATTAAACATTTATTATAATGATTTGTGTAAATATATTTTATGTAAAATGCAGTGCAGAAAGTGCAGAGTTGATTGTTTTTTGGTCAACCCTAAATACTAGCATTTTGAAGCCAAGCTAATTTGTGGTTAATCTTAGGTTGTGATAAACTAAAATGTGTAAATAATAGAGTGAACTTCGGGGGAGATGCTTTATTTATGTAAGTTGTCTGTGTCATCTGAAAAAAAAACAGTTTTTGCACTCAATACAATTTGAAGCTTTTAAGGATTAGAACAGTTCTCAGGTAGAAATTTTAATGTTGTATGTGGGTATGGTTTAAGTTCATGTCTACTCCTTATTTATAAAGCATTTGTGTGTTAGTTTCCATTGGTTTTAATGACAACGTAGAAATTTGGGGTTGTTTCTTTTCTGTGCCAGTGTTGATATCATTAAATTGCATAAATCACATGGTACTTGTGATGGTGGTGATGTGGGCCTTTATGAACTTCAGAGGAAGTTCAGACTTAGAGCTCATGAAATGTGTGTTTTATGGTTCTCAGGATTTGATTAAACCCAAATGCAGGGCATGCCATTTTGTGGCATTAGTAATTTTTAAGTTTTATTTGTATTTTGTGGAAAAAAAAAAAAAGTTTCAACTTCTGGAATAGCATTCTTAACATACCTGTCTTTAGCTAACTTTAGGAAATCATTTTTAAATATATAGCTTAGAAGTATTTACATGGATTTTTAGGATTAGGTTCTCCTTTATGCAGTTTTATGAAATTGGGGGTGAGGGGGATGAAGGTAGCAATTAGACAGTAAATATTGGAATTTACATCCATAATTTGAATCTGAATTAACTGAACTTATATTTATGCTTAGACTTGGAAGCCTATCCTTTCTCTGGGGAAAAATAATGTTTGTGCCCTGTTCTTTTGGTGGTGGAGGAGGAGCTTGTTAGCCCATCTCTGCAGTGATGCTTTCAGCCTTGTAACAACCTGACCAGTGAAAGCCCAAGAATGGTCCAGTGCAGATGTTGGTCGTGTTGTTGCATGTGACGACATTACTGTGTGAATGCGAGCTTCGTGCTGGCTCGGGGCCACAGTGATGCTGAGGGCAGTGATAGGACTGGCCTGTCTACCAGGGACAGGCTGAGGACAAGGCTTGGCTCTGCCACCTTCTGCAGTAGCCAGCAGAGATGAACAAGTGCCCCAGGGCAGAAGATGCTCAGCCGCATTAAAGGGTGCTGCTGATCCCACCCTGGCATATGTTCTCCATGACCCCCTGTAGGAGTTCTCTGCATCAGCCAGAGTGCCCCTGGGCTCTCTGCTGCTGTGGAATCACATAAACTCTTCTTCTCATCTTGGACAATTACTGTTTTAATACTCTGTGTTCTCTTATTCCATAGCCCGGATCTCCAAATTGTCGGGAATTGGTGTTTAGAGCAACAGCTGTTAAGTATCAACTACAAGGATAGTCTTAACAGTTTAACATCAGATACTTGAAATTAAGTGGGCCTATTCTGTTACTTCAGGAATCAGCTTCCATTCATTAATTTCAAACGACTTCAGGTTTGTTTTAGCTTACAGCATTTGAGGAAGTTAGGATTGTTAAGTGAGTTTTCAGTGCAGCACTGAAAACAGGGAAGTGACTTCTTAAATCTCCATTTATTTCTCCAACACTGTTCTGGGGCAGATACATGCTTTTCTGAAATGTATACATGGTGCTAAATTTCTGAATTGCCATTAAAAAAAATAATTGTGAAATTCACTATAATATTATCAAAACCTCTGTTATAGCTGCAGAGGATCCAAGAGTTCCTGTTACCACACAGCAGCTTTTGACGTCTCTGTTCATGGAAATACTGATTGGATGCAGCCCTGAGGAACTTTGCTTTTGGTTGACCCTGCTTTTGAACAAGGGTGTTAGACCAGCCGGTCCCCACAGGTGCCTTTCAACTGCTGTGACTCCCTGGCATCATTCAACCGTTTTCAAAGGCTGAAAGAATTGATCCAAGACCCTTGCTTTTCATTGCTGCCTGTCTTGTGAGATCCAGTCAGAAGTACCTAATGACCAATCCAGAGAAGTTGGTGTGGAGTTAGATGCCCGTTGCCTACATGATAGGGTAACTGAAGGCTCTGCCAGAGTTGGCAGGTGTATGTTCTGATCATCTGTGCTTCTGGTGTCACGTTCTCCCGAAAACTCTTCAATCGAGTTCCAGCGTACCTTCCTTTCTTGCTGCCTAGATATTGGCAGCAATGAGAAATACCTTCTCATTTTGAAGTAACCTGTGTGATTAGGAAAGGAAAGAAAACGGAGCTTTGAGTGGGGGAAGGAGGAAATCAGTAGTTCATTCTGGGGCTTTGGTTTTGGGTGAAAGTTGGGCTGTTGATGGATATTTTTTAATTATTTTTTTTTTCCTTTTGAGAAAAAACTGCTTATGAGCTCCTGGGTGCAAACTTTATTGCCTGTTAGAAAAAAAATAACATAGTTGATTTGAAAAGTATGAGTCAACCATTCTATATTTGTTAGTGCCTTTGTTTAAGATCATGTAACTGTGACCCACAACTCTCAAACATTTTTAAGACTTTTCTGTTATGAAATGGGGTGTCAAAAAGAGGGTGAATGTGGTTAAAAAGATGCACATTCCAAGATTTATTTTTTTTTCTGTAAAATATTTGTCATTGGACTCATGAGTAATGACATGTAAAAGTGTGTTAAGGAAATTTGACATTATTTTAAGACATTTAATTGCTGGAATTCCAGGTGACTAAGTATTTAAGTACTGTGTAACTTGCCTATGACTGGAGAATCACTTTGAAAATTGTGGTGTAAAAGTTAGGACATTAAAAACTTTAGCTGTGTTTTTATGAATAAAAAGTAAGTATAGCTCTTCAAAAACTAGAAAGCCATCTTATCCTACACTTTTGTATTTGGATAACTTTAAAAGAAACTATTTCACAGTTGAAGGTTTTTTTGAGTCTGAAATTGATTGGTTAGAAGTGAAGCATTTCAGTCCGGAAGAATTTTTTTTTTTTAAAGTACTTGTAAGTGGATGAAAAACGTGTTTTAAATGAAGTGGTCTTTCAACATATGTTTATGCCAGTTCTAGTGATATAACTCGTGGAAAGTCTCCAATGTAGATCTGTCACAACCTGAGGGAACAAATTATTCCCTTTTAAGAGAAGAGGGAAAACAAATACAACACTACCTAAACGGACTATTATTTCACTGATTTCAGATACTATTTTTTGTCAGTTTCATCCCTCTTTTGGTTATAGTCTTACTAAAAGAATTTGCTCTCTGTTAAAACATGCAATTAATCCCCACATTAATTGTGGGGATTCTGTCATTTTTATTTGTTTTTTCATGAGGTTGATATATCTCTTTGTCATACAAAATTAGATGGTATCCACTGTTTTAGATGGTTAAAGGATAAAAAAGAAGACACCTGACGTTTAGCTTCCTTTCATTTGGAGATATTTGACTCAGATTAGCATTTCTTACTGTAGATGCCCACTGGTTGCATATTCTTATCAGTAAAATAATAATGCTTACAACTATGACAATGAGGAGCACCAGAGAAGAACCTTAGAGGCCTATGAAAAAAGTGAATAATTTAATAACAAAGCACTCCATCTCTCTGTGTTGCTCGACAGACATTTGAGTACATCTTCTGTCTGACACATGTAAAGGTAACCTCTTGTTAAATTAAAGCAAGCTTCATTTGAATTTTTTTTAGTCTTGCATGAAAAAATCTTACCTTTTTCTGAAGAATAACCTACAATTTTTCTTAACTTTCTTCTTTGGTTTTTGGGGTTGTGGGTTTTTGGGTTTTTTCTGTTTGTCATTAATCTTTTTTTATATTGTAATGCTACAGTTCTTCACAAGTGATTAATAAACTTTCCTGGAAGCACTAAACCAGTACCTGTTTTACAGCCTTTTTTCCAGAAGAAAAATGTTCCTTGATGGACAGAATTGAACACTTCTTCAGTGTCAGCTTTGAATAGTCATGAACTAGTGTATAGAAAAATGTCAAAGCAAACTGCTTTTTCCCTATATTAACAAAATGAAAGAAAAGAAAACAAAAAAACAAATTAGGACTTTAGAAATTGTAAGCACTGTCATGATTAAGTTTGCAGAAATGATTTTTAAGTGATAGCAGCATATAATTTTGATCACATCAGCATGAAGCACCATTTACTTTGTGTAACATCTGTCTTGAGTATGTTGAGCTGGAGAATAAACACAGGAGGTGAACTAAAGCAGGCAGTTTGGGGGGGGGGGGTTCAGGGGAATTATAAATCGAAGTAAAGTGAGAAGAAGCAACAGAGCTAGAAAGATGTGGTCACACTTTCCCTTACTATTTAGTACCTCAAAGAAGTTTTTCCTGAATTCCAGAATTCTTATTTTGAGTTTCTGTATGTGGAAAACCCAGGTATTTCAGGGTTCAGTAAGCTGTACTAAGAAGTGTCTGTGGGTTAAAAATATTTAATACGATGTCCTCAGATACAGTGTAGATATTAAGAGGAATGCAGAGGGAATGAACAGAGAAGGGAGCATGTGCAATTCCCTCACACCACGTTAGAGTGTGGTGTGTCTATATTGCCTTGCTTAGCCCTAATAGAAGCCTTCCCCTGTGAATCTGTGCTGGGGAGAAGGTAGCTTGGGAAGGAGAGACCGAGTACTAAGATCAGTGATACTGTTGGAAGGGGGAAAGAACAGAATAAAGCACGAGTCAAGCCAAAGCTACAGGTTAGAATTTTGCATGAATCAGGGCTGTGGAGGCTGCTTGGCAGTACTGGCTGGGCTGCCTCCCAACTTTAATGCCCAGAGTGAGCATTAAAGAAAATGACAGTTGCTGGAGGTGCTGTTCTCCAAGAGGCATTTTGCTCCATATGTTGTGGTCTTGTCCAGTTATGCTCTACTCTGGGGACAAAGTCTTCACGAGAGTTAACATGACTTCAAGCTCCAGCCTTTGGTCTGGCTTAAATAACTGGGGTTTAGCCACAACAGTTGCTGCACCTTTGTTGCCCATTCTACCAGATAAAAATGATTGCTGGCAGCAACTAGAGCAGCTGAATAACATTTTCTTGTAGCTGTTCTAGATAATTTCAAACTGACTTGTAAGCATCTGAAACTTCATGATACAATTTTTGACTAAATCTGCATGTTCTCTGGTGTTCACTGAGAAACCACTGAAACTGGTTGAGAGGTCTGTATTCACTGGAGTACCTGTTGGACCCTCCTTAATGGGTCATCTGTATCTTAAATGTCCTGTGTCCTACAGAAGAAAGGTGGTATGGGTAGGACAGTGTGTACAACAGGGGAATGTTTTGGTCTGAGAAATAGACAGACTTTAGGCAAAAATCAGTTTCCCCAGTTATAACTCTTGGTGACGATGCCAAATACAGATGGCATTAGCAAATTCTAGGTATTGCTTTACAGGCAGGAATCTTTTTCTTTTTAAGTGTATGTTCCCAAAACCTTAGTTCTTGGTACTTTATAATGCTCCAAGTTGTGTAATGGTGCATGCCATGGAACATGAACTGCTTAGTTGCCTCTGCTGTTTCTAAAAGTAGCCAGGATATGTCTTATCTTTTGCAAGATCCTGTGTGGCTGGAAATGGGCTGGATGAAACACCAGCTTTTCCCATGTGCTTCCACTGCAGGCGTTTCTGCTTGGCTGAGCTGAGTAGAAGCTGCAGGCAGGATGGTGTTGGTGATGGCCTTCTGCTCTGGGACTTACAGATTCCTCCGTTTTGCTGTGTTTCGTGGTGTTGCACCAAGCTCTTGAGAACTGTGAGGGACAGGGGCTAAATAAGGTTGCTTATTTTGCTCTGCAGTGTGGAATGGTGTTGCTAGGCTTTTGGGAGAGCAGCAGCATCTTTTTGGACTTTGTCACGTTTTTAATGCATGCATCTAGGCATTTTCATTCCAAGAGTCTCTATAAACAACAAATGTGAGTGTTTAACATCACCTAGTGTTTCTCTTCTTTTTGAAGCGTGACTGCCAAAATCAGTTGTGTTTTTTGTCTCCCTGTGCCCTTCTCCCAATGGGTAAAATGAGGTTAGGTAAAATCTTCTTGGTGTTTGGCTATATTTTTTTTAGTGTTGTATATACAGTTTGTTCCCCTGAGGTCACTGGGATAATTTAGTTGTGTGAAACCGAGTGAGTGCTGGCAGGATTGGTCTTGAAATTATGAAGTGTATTCACAAGGAGCGTACTCATTTTCATGCCTGTTATATTTTTAGAAGTGGCCCCTAAGGTTTTCATTCCTTGTTGATCCTGAAGCCTTCTTTACTGTCTTTCCTTTCTTCTAATGTTAATTGGCTATAGGTAAATAACTTTTTAACGTATTTGAATATATTTAATTATCATTAACTCAGCTTAGAATTACTGTAATGCTATTTAATGCTGTATTGTAATCACAAGATGTGCTTTTTTTTATTTTTAAACTTGTTCTCTTATATTCAGGTAATATCTTATTCTGTAGCATCCCTATCTCTGCGATTTCTCTTCATGGCATTGCTGCAATAGGGAGAAAAGCAGTAGCTGAATTCTCCCTCTTAATTCCTACTGTACTACGATGTTTAAGATAAAAAATAAATTAATTAAATGCTTTTTAGTTAGATGGTTAACTGGGAAGTAGGTATTTGGACCTGGAATTCAGATTTTAATGCTCTCTGCAAGAGCAGAAAGGAGCTTCAGCTCCAACTGCTTTATGAGCAATGACAGGACCTGTTTTCCGAAACTGTCAATGAAAGCGGTGGGGGCAGTCACAGGTGACTGTCACCTTCAGTCTTGAGACATGCCACCCTAGGTCTTTCACTTTTCACTGCAGACATGGGGACATGCATTTCTTCTGGGGATGAATCCGCAGCTCCAGTTTTGTGCTGATAACAGCATCTGGCACTAGATTGATTTAACAGGCTATGAGGTTTGCTCTTTTCAGATATGCGCTTGTACGGCAGCTTCTGTGCAGCTCTGACATGGCCACACGCTACTGTTGTTTTTTCTGCCTCCTAGCACCACGTGTGAAGCTAAGGCTCTTTGACACCTGCCATTTGGACCCTTTTCTTACTGAAAAATGTCATCGTTTTCAGACAAGATGAAGACAGATATCTGATCATTCTTCCCTTTGCAGGGATGTGCTGAGGGCATGGTTCATACGCAGATGAATAAAGGATGCCAGGCTGTAGCAATACAGTTAGTTTTACTAGTTTAGTATTGCAAGTAGGTTTTGATTTAGGGATTCATAGTTATATCTAAGGCAGAAGAAATTAAAGCACGGTAACTCATTGTTGCATCTTGCAATAATTCTCAAACCTATTTCATTGAGCTGCAAGTAGCAATCATTTCACTGTTTGAATGGCAGGAAATTTCACACCGCTTTTCTTTGGGGAGGGGAATGATGGTAGTTGAGGAATTAAACAAGAAAATTTCAAACTCTCCTGATTCTGTGATCACTGAAATGTTTTTATATGGGTTATGTTTTCTGCATTCATTCAAATCTGGAAGTTAGTAGAACTGGGCTACATTCTCCAAACTAGTAACTTTTTTAAAGGAGAAGCTTTTAAATCCTATGCTACAATGGTTTCCCACATATTCTTGAAACATGTTTTGTGCCAACAAACAGGCAATCGGGCTGTGTGGTTCAGAACATAACTGTCCTTATGTTTAAAATATCCCCTTCTGCGTTTGATTACAGGCAAAGTGCTCCTAGAATGTAAAGTCAACTCGCAGAACTATTTTAGACTATAAAGCAATGAAAGTTGAAAATGTTGGGCTTTTGTTACCCCTAATATTTCCCAACTTGCAGGGAAGTGTGTAATACTTGAAGATAACTGCTTCAATAATTGCATTTTTAATATACTTAGTAATTTTTCAGTTTTTGGCATGCATTTCTTCTGAGATTTGGATGCAGGTCTTTCTATTTAATTTCTTTTAAAGCAGACATCGAGGCATTCTTGCTATTTATCTGATGTTGAAAGACTGTAATTTGGTACTACAAACCATTACATTTTTCTTTTGCTTAAGTGCATACTTCAATTCTGTAGTGAAGTTTAGTTCTTCATAAGTGTGTTGGAAAAATGGAAAATGAAATCCCATGCTAAGACTTAATGTTGTTTTAAGATAAGTCACTTATAAAAATTTGAAGCAATGGTACAAACTGCAATTAGATTATCTTGCTAAACACTGACAGAAACAGGCCTGATTTTTTTCTCTTCAGTAGGTTCTAAAGATCTACACTGCCTATCAGGAAAGCCATCAGCTTGACTGATGCTAAATATCCTTTGTGTCTGACCAGGAAAGAAATAATCCTTAAAGCAAGGATGGTTGCCTTGTCATATCAGAAGCTGCTTTATAAGGTGCTTACTTATTCTTCCTGCTGCACGGTCAGCAAGGTGTTTCAAAAGTAGGGTTTGTGACTGAAAGGCATCCTTTTGTTGTAATTTTGTAATGTTGTAATTTGCTGCATGACAGAGTTCCTGGTTTGAAACAGTTTGATAATTTTTACTCTAAAAAGCAGATTGAGTTGGTCAGGAGAAAATAGTTTGCTTCTTTGCATGGGGTAATTTCTTGGTAAACTTTGTGAAATATTGAGCAAACTCATTTATGTGGGTACCCACTTATGTGGGTAGAAACGTTTACAGACCTTTTTGTTGAGAATTCAAAGCACTAGCTGTAAGCAGAATTTCATATATATTTTCTGTGGAAACTTACAGAATGTGGCTTAGCAGCAATATGGGGTCTGTATCACTGCTTATCATTTCATGTGCTATCTGAAGGCTCTTTGTGGGCTTAACTTCTTGTGTGCTTGGGAGATTCTGGGCAGGTGGAGCTATTCTTTAAAACCTGTTCTCCCCCCACAATTGGATGACATCACTGTGAGGAGTTCTGTAGTATTTTTGCAAAAGATTACCATAACAATTCTTGTCTAATGCAACTGGTTTTGAAAGGTGGACTTACCTGTAAGCAAAACTTGTGTGGTATGTAGTGACTACAAGTTTTGAATTGAAGCAGTGGAAATTTGTTGAAAATTACATTCCTATCTAACTGTATGTTTTGTCATTGTAAAATATATTTAACACTGGAATATCTCCTGAATTCTATAGGTTGTTGAAATTTAAAGCTAAATCTTTAGATTATTAAAAAAGACAGAGGAATTGTATGGGGTTTGGCTTGGTTCTGTTGAATTATGGTTGCTTTCCAGTGTAATCTTTTTTCATTGTTCTTCCTTTGCCATACCGCTAGCTCATGGGAGCTGGGAGAAAGACTAGATTTTTTTTGAATTTGAGTTCATCTGTCAGGATGATCAGGCTTTTAAAAGTTCTTCTCAAGCTTTTTATTCTTTGAATACGTTATTGAGTATATACCAGAACCTTTTAATCTTCTTTGACATATGTTCTTCATAAGGGGAGGGGAAAAAAAAAAAAGTGGTAATGGCTTAGCTGTGTCAGCGCCAGGGTCTGTCAAGCCTGGTATCCTATTGTTCCTCTGGCAAAGTGCGTGTGGCTGAATAAATCACAGCGTCTCACTCAGCCTGCGCTGGACTGCAGTCTCCAGTTGGTCACATTCATCCCCTCCTCAGCAGAAGGATCCATGCTCTGTATAAGGACCAGAGCGCTCTCATAGACATGTGCAACATGAGACCCTGGGAATGCAGAACCCAGGTAACTGCCTATGACTGCAAGAAACCTGCAGCTTGCCCTTGGTAAGGCTGAGATGTTGGAGAGGCTGTCAAAGTTGCTTCTGCCACAGGCAGTGTCTTGCTTGATGGGAAAGCAAAGAGCGAGACGGAAGTCAAAATGCAATCAAGTGATTATTGCTGTTTCATATGAAACAGCTTTGACCTCCCCTAGGTAGTTTTCATTAGTCACCAAAAAAGGTATGTAGGCAGACATACAAGGCCAGATGCAGCCATGCTGTTTCTCTAGTAATTCTGTAGATATCAACCATTCTTGGTTTTGGACTGTTCTGGAGCTTGTTGTGATTTCTGTATTTTCAGTATGCATTTCTCTTTCATCAAACAGCCTAATCCTCTTTTGAGTCTGTACTTAATGAAGTCTTCCTGGCCCCTCCTCAGTTTGTTTTTAATCACTAAATCTATCAACATAATTAAAGCATGTAGCATTCCAATCGAGCTTGTAAATGTAACATGCTTTTCTAGTATTTATTTTGTCATTTTATTTTGCTTTCTTTTTCTGTCCTGGGTAATTCTCAAGCCAATTATTTTACTAAGTACACTGAATAATCCTTTGACCCTTCTGTACTTCAGCCTTTTTTGGGAGTCTCTAGTTTTTGCTGCCAGAAGCTTATGAAGAATATATTTATCAGTTAATATGTAAAAAGTTGGGTTAGAGAGTTAACCTCAATTACTAAATTTTGATTGGGAAGGGAGTTAAACTTTGGCAGATCTTAATTTTATGAAAATCTGGGCCCACTTTGAGGTTGACATACCCGTTGTTTTTAAAATGACCATAATTTGCATCCAAGTATTAACATTATTCTCTTTGTGCTTGTATTGTTTCTTAAGATGTTATTTTCAAGGCTTCTAGTTGTAAATCAGGGTTTTGGAGATTGTAGGAACAGTAAGTTATGTAAAGTTGGATAAAGTTATTTTTCTCTCTCTGGTAGGTTATACAGCCAGTGTTGCATTTGGTTCTGGGGAAATGACTTCAATGTAATAAAATAGTCTGAAATGTTGGTAAGATTCATGAAAGTGTTGGGAAGCCGCATCCATTTTTAACCCTAGAAACCTCCAGCCTGAGACATCTTTCTCATTAGGCATACATAAGGTTTTTGTGTGTAGTTTTTCAATGAAAACTTACTATGGAAGAACCTTGTAAGTTTTAAAAACTGTGCCATTATATGCATGTACTTGAAGCAGTAACATTTAAGCAATGTTTGATAACTCTGGTTTGTAAATTGTGCAATTTTGTAGGTATGCGATAGCTATAAACAAAAAAGTATTCAAAGATTATTTTTTAACCTTTTAAAAGCAAGGCTTAAAGCTTTTTTCCCTATTAAGAGACTGGAAATCTGAATGTTTACAACAGGCCTTCAAATTATCTTTTCTTACTAAATATATAACACTTATTTAAGTTGAATAAGAAAGCAACTTGTTCTAGTAAGTGTTAACAGGCTTCTTAAAGCATTTAGAATACAGTCGCCGTGGTCTCTAGCAAAAAGCTGAGGGCCCACCAGGTGGTGCTAGTGGAATATGTTTAATGTTGTTTTAACACTACTTAAAATGTGTCTTCCCAAATGTGAAGGAGACCGGTGCAGTACACGAATACTTACTTTCTGTGCCACAACCCTGTTTGTACAGTTAAAAAGAGTGAATTGAAATATTATGAGTGGCTTTGTGGTTTGGGCACATTTAATTTTTTAAAAGTCGAATACAGATGCTGAGGGGGAAAAAACTTATCTGTTGGATGGGGAATGCGTCAAGCATACAGTATGTCCCCAGATTCTTTACCTGGTTTTGTTAATTCAGAGAGCAGTTTAATGAAGTTGTCTGTTTGTGTATTATAAGCATATCGTATCGTGAGCAGTTGCTTATTTCCCTAGGGTTTTTTTTTACTTTAAATAGCAAAATGAAATTTTAATAATAAAAAAAAATATGTTCTAACTGTTGAGATTTTGCCCAGTACAAGAATCTGTTCTCTTAAGAAATGCACGGAAATAAGGATCTCGTTTTATGAGGGGGTGGGGGAGTCTAGTTTCTTGCTTTAATGCATTTTGTGGCTTACAGAGTCAAAGTAGAAACAAATTCTATTTCTGAACATATACAGGTTTTTAGATACAGTTTTTACCAACACTTGTGAGGGCTGGCTTTTGACTGTCTTGAAAATTGTATCCTTTAAAAAAAAAAGGATGGGGAGTGAGGAGGTTAGATGACAGTGTGGACCACAGTAATTTGGACTTTCTGATTTGAGCAGGTTTGGTTTGGTTTTCACGTGCCCTGAGATAAAATACATTAATATTCTTTGAAAGCATGATGCAGAGCATTTTGCAATGCTAAATCAGCATAAATTGTCCTATATAGCATCACCTTTTTCATGAGGAGCATTTGAATAAATAAATAAATAAATAGATAAACCACCAAAAAACACCAGAAAAAAAAAAAGTGTCTCTAAACCAAAGTGTCTCCTGTCTAGGTAAAAAGCCAAATCCAGAACAACTGCAAAGAAAAATGTCCAAACATTTTTTTTCTCGTAATCTTAGTGTTGTGACCTGGCTAAGTGTTTTAGTATTCGTATTTAGGAATACTAAAGGTGTCACATTAGTAACCACCTCACTGTAGCTACCAGCAAACTAAATAAAAGCACATGACAGACACTAATAGGTCTGTAAAAGTTTAGTTGACTATGGCTGAATGAAACAGAAGATGGTTTTTCTGGAGTTTCTGGCCCTGGGCATTTACTTTGGGCAACAAATGTATTTACTGTCTGGGTTTCACTGTCCTAGGTGCAGTGGTATGGGGTTCTGCGCAAGGAAATTCTTCCCCACCTTTTCCAAGTCTGCTGCACTAAATACTTCATAGAACAACTGCACACGTATACAAAACCATCTTAGAATGGTTGTCAAATACCCAGTGTATGCTGCTTCTGAAAGTGCTTTTCATATCTTGTTTTCCTCCTCAAATTAACTTTTACTTGGCCTTCCCCCTTTCTTCTCCTCTCGGTCTGTGTTCTTGCACTTAAGGAAAGGAAATGGGCTCTGTTCAAAAGTTTCTTCCTCCCATCCTGAGTTCAATGTTATTGACTCTGTGCAGCAAGGAGTTTTTGTGTTACCTACCTTAAAATTTGGCACAATTCACTTACTACCATAGGATGGATAGTACTGTTGTATTTCTCTCGCTTCTGAAAATGGTCAGTGCAGCATTAATGAGAATCAATAAAATGTCAAATGTGTTAAAATTCCCATCTCTGCCACTCTGTTTTTGCACTGCACAAAATACTGG
>VZTM01026223.1:552-26881 GCA_013400555.1 Jacana jacana | reverse complement strand
TACTTTGGATTACTTCATTTGTGGTTTTTTTAATCAGGTGTCTTTTTGTATTTGGTTCTATTAACCCCTGGTTTTTATTTTTGTGATTTACCTATAATTTGCTGTCAATGCAGTAACATTCTCATACAGAAAGCTTTTCCAGTCAATATGATACTATCCTTAATTTTATTGTTAGTTTTAGCAGGTTACTGTCTGGAGATCCTGAGGAAAGTGTAAAAGTAGGTCAGAAAACAGTTCTGAAGTTATAGGGTATTTGGGGGTAAAACTTGTTAGGATTCCTGATGTTCCCCTTTCCTCTGATTGCCACAAAGGGGAAAAAACAGATTTGAGTTAACTTGATGTTTCAAGGGAATAATTTTCCAGGAATGTTCTTTGTCTGTATCAGCCCTTCGCTTTGCAGGACAGGCCTCCAGCAGACTTTCCTCCCTGCTGCAAATGGACTCCATTATGATTATTTCTTCCAAGGACCACGATTTTTGAATGTGTAACAGTATGACTAGAGAAAGTATTAGGCTTGTGACATTTCTGTATTTGTGGCAGATGCCACTGACTTTTCCCTTGGGCCAATGTTTATGTTACTGATTTTATTAAATGTGGGTTTAGAGATGATGTAAATGTACAGAAAAACACAAAAGAGGAGGAAATCTAATAATGAACAATATGCTTTTCCAGATATACAAGATTGTCCTTTTTTTCAGAAGTTAATTTTTAAAAACTTCAGATGCTTTTATTTAGCGTTGTGCATCAAATACAGTGAATGAAAATCAAACTTGTAATATGTGACCGATAGCAGTATTAATTATCTAGAGTTTGTATTTCTCTGTTAATACTAGGAGTTGCTTCAGGCATCACTTCAGTGCTGTTGCATCTGGTTTGAAAAGCATCTGCAATTTTAATGTCACAGCAGTACCGCAGAGGAGATAGGAATTGAAAAGGGGTAGGGCAGAAAGTGAAAAATGATTGTTTAGTTCCATGGATGTTGGCTGTTAGGGAACTGACAACTAGAAGTATACTTATTACAATAAATTTTTTCTAAATGTTTTAGACTTTCTTTTTGATGTCTTTGGTGTTGATTTGTAATTAGCTGCGCTGAAGCTGTGGGCTTTTTTTTTAAAGCTGAGCATAAAAATCTGACATAACATTAGAGAGGAATGTTAACTGATGTTTGGGATTTTTTTGCAAACATTTTGTTCTTGACTAGCTTTTACTTTTGTGCTTTTGATTATCCTTTAATTTGCAGCAAACAGAAAAGTGACATGGTGTCAAGGCTGACTTGCTTTTTATTTTAATTGTTTTGTTACATCATGTCAGGTTCTGTGCTTACATGATAGCGTTTAGTACATTAAAGGAAGCTGACAGCTGCATGATGAAGTGTGACATTTATAGTTAAAATAAAAGGTAGAACTGACGTGAGATATCTGTGATCTTAACGCAGTTTGCCACTTTAACATTTTTTTTCCAACATAAACTTTGTAGAAGAGGTTTGGGTTTTTTTGAATTACACAGATAGGTCTCTATCAGGTACATAATGCATATTGTATGAGAGTTTACTTTCACATCTTGTGATACCACTCAGGCATATCTGCAGTGCTGCTTAGCAATTCTTTGTAATAAGCTTTCACTTCGTATATAGAGATGGAAGACATCAATCCTGATAAAAATATTATCTTATTAATTTCTCATTGGCTACGTATTGTATATAGGCAGAAAAATAGCAACTTTTAGGATTTCTTGGCGATGGTCATTAAATATATTAATCCAAGAACTGAAATGTTTTTGGGGTTTTTTCCCTTTGAGCTATCTCAGAAGGTCAAGGATGGCATTAGTTAGTAACAAATACAGAAAAGTCTCATTCTAAAGTAATTGTGCATGTATAAACTGTAATAGTCTTCATACAGCACTTGTAGTCAATATTGCACTTGCTTGAGAAAAAAAAAAAATTATCAAGTTACTGCCATTGCTGGTATCTAGAGTGCAGAGAATGGAATAGGGTCTATCAGGTTTTAGAAATGTCCTCCAGAGTTGGGTACCTTCTTTCTGTCCCTAGGCAATATCAGCTCCTAATATAAATTCTTTACATTAAACTAGGTTATCCACAATTTTTATAGCACCAAATATGAATATTTCACAAAAGTGCATAAGCTTCTATACTGCTACTCCAATTCCTATAAAATCTTGTTGAGTGGGACTCAGCTGAGTAGATAGTAAAGAACTTGATGAAACCTAGTTACTCGGATTTGAGTGGAGTGAGAAGGTATATATCTCCTGCTGACAGTCATTGCAGGATTAATGAGCAGAACAGCTATTTCTCAGCCTCACAGAATTAGGAGATAAGAGGCTTATAGGCCAGAGCAATAAAAGGATTTCCTACTTGATAGACTGAGAAGTTCAGCTGCAGCAGATAAAGAAGGTTCTGCCTAGATTGTAAGCCACTGGAGTTCAGTAACTGGGATTTTTGGATGAACTTGCAATATGGCTGTAGCTTGACAGAGAAGGGAATGCAAGGCTTCCTTGAATTCTCCTTTCTAAACGCTATGCCCCAAAACAGGCTGAAGATTTGGGCTGGGAATTGTAGAGGAGAATGAGCACCATAAAAAAGGGTGCTTAGCAAGCTGTCCATGTTGGTCATCTTTGTAGAGCTTATTGATAGGTGACCTCTGGNGGTGAGTTCTGTTTCTGCCCAAGGATGTGTTCTCTAGCCATCCTCTTAGAGGAGTCAAATGCTTAATTTTGTAGAGGTTTCCTAGAGCTGTCAAATTCCTATTTTCTTGGCTGTCCTTTCCTTCTGTTGTTTTTTATTTTCTTACTGTTTTTTGTTTGTTTGTTTGTTTTGTTTTATTTTTTCCTGAGCTGCCATCAGTATAAAACTTCATACTTAATCTTTGGTCAGCTTTTATTAATGGCAAGTTCAACTAGGAATTTTTCACTGTAACTTGTCTGTAAGATCTTGTGGATTACTCTAGGTCTCTGTGGTTGAGGTTCACCTGTGCCTTTTTAAATGGAATGCAAGAACACAAGTATCTCTTTTGAGTAGTTTTAAGTAACATGCTCAGTGAACAGTTACTTTATCTTGCAAGTTTACCAGAAATCCTTGCCATTGGTTGTCTTTTCTTATGAGAGCAGCTGAGAAGACTGTCTTGATGTGGTATTCTTTGCGTGAGAAAAAGAAAGCTAAACCCAGTGGTGACAAGCATTCCTCCCTCAAACGGATGCTCTCTATGACAATCAGTGTTGACCTGGTTTTGGTTGCTGTCGCTGGGCCTGTGAACTCTGCAATTAAATGGTTTTCCAAAAGCTGGTATATTCTATGGTTTACCTCCGTGTTGTACCTCCAGTTTGGCCCAAGTTTTTATTCTGTTGTGCAGAACTTTTATTCCTAATGAAAATGAGGCTTCTGGGATGAGAAATAAAATGAGCCTATGCAGGTGTCAGTGCATAGAAAGCGTGGCAATGTCTGTTTTATCTCTCCACTTCTACAGTTCCTTGCATTTGTTGTTGCAATGCTTGTTGCCTTGAACAAGTTTAGACAAAATGGGAAGACCGTGGAGAGACAGGTGAAGTATATAGTAAGTGTATACAAGTGTGACTCATGTTGAAGGACTGACACACAGAAATAAGATATTTATGTACTTCCTGGATACCTGGAGACGTTTTAAGGTATGGCCAGCTAGTGTTGGTTTTGTTTTTGTCCTTAGTACAAGGAGAAAAAAAGGAGGAACCAATTGTTTTGCATGTGCTCACATAAGAATTTTGCCACCTTTCCACCTCTTGAAGTGGATACCGTGATGAAATGGATGTCTCTTAATAACTCTAAGAACCAGAGGAAACTGAATTCTGCTGAAACGGTGGTCTGTCTGGTGGCAAATCGCTATGAGGCAGTAATTATGCTGGGATTTTACCCTGCTTTTGATATATGCTCGGTTCTATTAAGTAAGAACTGCCTTCATTTCCTTAAATTGACAGATTAGCTTTATAGATGACTGCTCTAACAAATAAGCAACGTCGTCTTTATTTCGCTATTTGAGAAGCAAAATAAAAACCTAATGTGCTTCATTGCATTGATTTATAAAAATGCAGATAAACCTGAGAACGTAGAATTCTCTAAACACAGGATCAGTTGGGAAAGGGGGTTACGTCTTTTCAGACCTGACACTTGTGTAAACACTTGCTAGAGGAGATCTCATGCTAAGCCTCTGATTTATTTCCATACCTTAATGCAATCATATGCATTTGGTTTTTAATTTACAATTCTGTGATCAGATGCTGAAACATGGACAACATAATTGGGCTTGTCTAATGCAGCAACTCCAAGAAATGCTCATTTTCCTGTCAGACCTGAAGGTCCTCTGTCAGGACCACATAGCTGTGTTGCCAAATCAGGAGAGCCACAAACGTAGATAAAACATTCCCAAAAGTTACTTTTTTTTTTTAAAGATTTAGAACACTAACATGGCAAGTGTATGTGTCATGCTGCACACACAGGTACGATCCAATATAGAAACGGTGCTGCTTTTAAAGGATGATTTTGGAGTATAAAGAAGAATCTGAGAGAGCAAAAGGTCATGCAGCACAGCTTGCCTTAGCATTGTCAAATCCCATCTGCTTGTCTCCTCTCCACAGGGCAGAATACATTGGATTATTGTACACTCAAAGTTCAGCACACCACTTGCACTTTTCCTTGCAAAAGAAAGCCTTATAGGCTTTGGGGGCTTGTTAGGACTTTGAGACTGTCATGCTACAGGGTTTTATTCCCTGGGGTGCTGTTAAAGATAGAGACATACAGTTCAGAGCTGTCATACTGGCCAGCAAGTAGAAGGTAGAGATTGGAAAAAATGTAATTTCTTTTGACTTTATCTTAAGGAAAGTAAAACAATTTGATGATTAGATGTGTGGGACATAGTGCCTTGATGTCTACTTGAGCTAATTTCTTTATCTTCTTAAAAGAGCACTACTCCCCCTTGGCTACTCAGGAGAGAAGGTCATTTTTCAAAAACTTTATTGGACAGAAGTCTTACGGTTAAACCATTCGCGCTGCTTTCTAAGTGGAAGCTTCCTTCTACAGCTAATAGTAGAGTATTGGAGGTACAGGTTCCACAAGTTTTCAGAGGGCCAGAAGAAAGGAAAGTAAGCACTGAATTCTTACGTATTAAAATGTGATAAAGCTGAATGGATAGGTATTGGGGATGCTTGTAGTCTTTTCTTTAATGTTGTTCTAGACAAGAATCTGTTTTCCGGTCTGAGCAAACTTCATGGTGTGTGTGAGAGATGGTATATGGTCATCAGCGTCTTGCTCATCAGGACTGTATTTCCTCTGCAGCTCTAGAGTCTAACAGTAGGCTAGAGTAGAAGAGTTTGATATGTAATCTACAAGCTCAAGACCCACTTAAATTCCCCTGGGCTTCTGCCTTGTTACAAAGTTAAAACAGATTATTTTGAACTAGCTGAAATCTTCTCTCTCTGCTTTGCATCAGAATTTCCCCTATGCTGAGATTTGTGCTTGTGTATAGCTTCTAACTCAGCATCATTCTCTGTGCACATGTTAGTGTTTGCAACTGATGGGGAATATTTGCATACTTTGTGGAAAGAGGAGATGCTCACCTGGCCTTCCTCTCGTTTACTGGTTTGTTCTGTCCCAGGTGGGTCTGAGGTCAGCAGGTGGACCTGGCCCATTACTTACAGAGCATCACTTGCTGCGCTTCTGAACAAACTGAAAACACCCACCAGTTCTGCCTAAAAGCCAGCTCCAGAAGCAAAGTATTAGTGCAGGCCATGGTAAAGTGCGTTTTCCTTGGCATAAAAGAGTTAAAAAGAATTTTTACTGCCCTTCCTCTGTNAATCACGTTGGGCTTCAGTTAAATGATTATATGTCTCCCATCTCACCTGGGATAAAGTAGTGCTATTATCTGTGATACACTTTTCTCAAATATTAGTTATTTTTGTATTGGAAGAGTATGTTTTTAAAAAGAAATATTGACTTGAAAAGCTGCATTGTGATATTCACTTGTTGAGGTTTTCCTCTTAATATGTATTTATTAATTCCTTTTGGTATTCAAGCCATTTTTTTAAAGATTTTTGTAGATAGTTAATAGAACATTGTCATTCATTATTTCATTAATCTTGGGCAAATAACAGATTATCAGTTTTATGGAGTTAAAAGTAAACTAAAATGTAACCTTTTTCAAACAAAAACCTGCTCACTTGCCACNTCACTTGCCAAAGAAGAATTTTGGAGGAAATGCAGCTGTTGAGCAGTTGCTTAAAATAAATTGCATACTTTAAACCCACCAAGAAGATATATGAGGATTCAAAACTGTGTCACAAATCCTGACCTACTGAGAAAGAATGCTTAATGAAAAGACTACTGTACGTTTCACTGTATCCTTTGCGAGGAGGGTGAAATTCAGGTCAACAGGATAGAAAGCTTCCAGGACTCAGGAAACCCGAACAATCGATCACCAAGTAAACATTATTGCAGATACTTCTGGAGAGTAATTGATCTTCAACACAATAATAGGCTTTATAAAAGGATTNGCTCTGTGCATACATGTGTCTGTGTGCTTTCTTTAGAAAGCTTTGTTGCTGCTTTGAAGTGTGTAGACAGAGGAACAATGTATACAAGGATGCTCTGGAATTTGAGGAGATTTTGGTTGCTTTTAATATAGCAGTACGATGTGTTGCTCATCAAACTGCTTGTCTTACTATAGACGTAGGAAGGGACATACTTGTCACTTATAAAAGGTTAATTTTTGTTGTTGNTATCTATCCTGGCATGATGTATGGACAGTAATTACGTATGCATTTGTGAGTTAGTCACTGATTACCGTAATATATTATTTTTTTATTTCACTGCCATCGAAGTTGCAACCCAGACTTTTAAGGTGTAAAGGTTAATTTAAAATGGGAGGGGGGATGAGTTGTTACTTGGATGTTATAGTTGCATGTCTCAAAACGAAATACTGTGGTTTTGTAATAAAAATACAGAATGTTCTCATTTATGACAGAATTGAGGTTGAACTAGTCATAGCCTAATGGCTTGTGTTTGTCATATTTATTTGCAAAACACTTGTAAATCTACCCACTGCCTTCACATCTGGAAGCTTCACATTGTTTCAAAACAAAACCAAATGCTCACACTCATCGGAGATAGCTCAACTGCCATAGTTATTGACTGGGACATGTTTTTATCCTTATATAAAGACCCATGTGTTTAAAGGAAGGAATTGGCAGTCTTGGATTTTGGGCCAGAAATGTTTCTGTGGTTGCAGTGGCAAACAATGTTTGAATGCCACTAACTTAAAGAAATGGATTTTTTTATTTTTTTTTTTTTAATTTTTGTTTCTTCTTCTACCCATAATGATTCCTGGCAGTGTCTCACGCTGCATTTGGCAGAACTTTGTGCATTTTCACTCTTTCCCAACCTACAGCCGTTTAAGCTTTTGCTTTATGGTGTGACTCTTACATAGAGCAATGCAAAAGGAGAACATTTTTAATAGGTGATTTTCTGAACACATATGTTGGCCCCAAAGCAGGCACAGTACTTGAAACTATAATAAATTTTGTTATGCAGTTGACAAGATTTCTAGCTACTCTTGCACCCTAAATAATGTGCACATCCATTTGGGCCATAATGATTGATCAGTTCCATTACTGAAGGGAGGCAGGTAGCCTAATTAAGAAGTTAGCACTTACTCTGTTGGTTTTTTAGGGCTGGCAGCTGACACGGCTCTTGTATAGATAGCATCTAGAGAAATAGTTGGAAGCCTGCTATATTATTTTTGCCCCTCACTATTGAGAGTGGGCACATTTTCCTTCTTCAGTCTGAAAAGATTTAGCCTGAAAACTATTATTAGTATTCCAGAGTGGAAACCCTCTCTTAATCCCTGAGAAAAATTATATCACTTGCTGTCTGTAGTCAGTACTGCAGTAGAGTAAAAAGAAGTATGTGACACGTATATGTGAGGAAATTAGTCTTAATTTTAAAATTGTCAGTTTAGATTTAAGAGAGATCTGATCTTCTTAAGACAGCAGTAGCCAGGTAATTAAGTATTTTTGAAAGTTCATGAAGGCACATCTGCTCATTAGCCAATTAGGAAACAAAATATTTCAATATAATTCCTTATTTTCTATGACGGTCAGGGACTGAGACCGACATGAATTGTGCAAGCAACTCTTATGAAGGGTTTCGCTCACCACACTGTCATTGCACTTCATTGCTGACAGACAAAAATATTTAACTATCTGGTGGGTTTGTCTTGTCAAATAACATAATATGGAGTGAATCAATACCACCTAGCAGTTAAATTGCCTTTCTTGCAAAACAGCAGAAATTGTCCTAGTGACAAGGCAAGGTTTCAGTAAATACGCTTTCCGGTCTCATTGCATTTCATGGCAAAGTTCATCTACATGAAAGTCAGAAGACCACTGAGGCCATCCTGTACCCCCAAGCTTTAAAATTTACATGGATTTACTGTATGGCAGAACAGTATGTTGCTGTTATTCCAAGTATTGCGGTATTTTTTACTTCCTAATCAACAACTTGAAGTTTTGCATCTATCAGGTGTGCAATTCTTGTGTTTATTTTTCTATAATAGAGGGCCATGTCATCCTCATCTTAATACTTGAATTGGTATTGAATAGATTGTTTTTCACATTTTACTTAAGCTAGCATAGTTTAAGAATAGCACCTCGAACATTTTATGTTTGGCCCTGCTGATTACTTTTGAGAAATCTGATTTTCTAGTTTTGCCCTGCATTCCATCAGGTAGTTTGTTTTGTATTTGCTTGAGGAGAAGTGAAGCATACCTTAATAACGGTAGAAGTGAGGCTGCAGCATTTGTTTCATTGTCAGTCTTGTAAAAATGCATGGTTTTTAGACATTCCTAAAATGTGCTTCAAGCATATAAATAAACAGTTTTGGGCAGTACCTTTATTTAATGTAAAAAAGCCCCTTTGAGATGTATTGATTCAATTTTTAAGGGCAAAAGGTAAAAGCATCAGATTGTACTGTCTCTGTCTGGTCCATGGTAACAGACCTTGCACTTCTGCAGAGCCCTCGTGATTTCAATAAGACTCTGCTTTACCCTATGAGTCCAGCCACATGGATCAAATCACTAAAGCAGAGCCTTATTGCCCCCTAAAAAGATCTATCTGTTGCAATGTGTGAGTTCTGTAACGAAGAAAAATCAGTTTTGCCTGCACAAGGGAGAGTAGATTCTAATCTTGCGCCTAGAGAGAACGTTGACTAAAATTGCAACTTCAGTGGAATTGTGGAATTCTACAGGTCAGCTGTCCTGCTGGTATTGGCTGGAGGAGCTGCATCCCTTAAGTCGTATAACTGACTGTTACTTGATCTTCGTGCTTCGATATCGTAACTATTAGGTCCCATGCAGGAAAGCACTTAAATGTCTATGTAGCTTTATGTATGTAAGTAGCTTTGCTGGTTCTGGTGGGAATACCAACGTGCATCTGTGCTGAAATGCTTTACTGGATTAGGTCCTACACCTCCGCTGGAAGCCTCCTAGGGATATGACAGCATTGTCAACCCAGCTATTGTGACAACAAGAGTCTAAATTCTACTTAATTGAAGGTTCCCATGAGAAGGTTACTCTTGGAAAATTCCTGTATCAACCCATCCACATAGTTGTCTATTTTTAAAAGCTATAATGAAAGGAGATGTGGACAGTGAGAGAGATTTGCTCTCAGCTTATCTAAAGTTTATCTTTTGAAATGTGTTTTGCCATTAGGTGAGACTAGAAGAAAATTCTCTAACATGTTGTATAGCTATTAAACAAGTTGAATTTAAGAAAGCTTGCTGAAAGACAAGTATAGTACCTATACGTAGACAAAAGCATTCAGAGGAAATATATAGTTTGCAATGTTTCTTGGATAGGATCAATACGTTTCATTGGTGGTTTGTTCCACTTCTGTTAGGTGACTGCTGATACATACCACTAGTGTTTCAAAGGAATTAATACAAATGATTGCTATATGAAAGCATTCTGTAGGAAGCTAGACTTGTGTAAGCAATAACTGCTGTACTTACACTGGTTAACCTTCTGTCTTCTTTTTTCCCTTTTCTCCTTTCTTTTTTCCATTTTTCTCTTTAAACAAGAAGTAGTATGTGATGGCCTTTGAATTCAGAATTTCTTTATCAGCGAAGAGAGGCAGGCATATCAAATGTCTGCAGCACAGTGCTGTCAGAACCTAGCTAGCAAGCTGCCATTGTCAGCATACGTTAACATGGATAATAAAGGAGATGAAAAGTCTTGCATGACCGAGCAGTGAACTCGGGTATTTAGCAATGCAGAACTTTAAAAGCAAAATCTCTAATGCTGTATTTGATCAATAAACTTTGCCTCTGTGGTTTGAGAAGCCTGCATAGCTAATGAATGTTAGATCTATCTACTGGTTTGGCTTCAAGTATCAGTGTTTAGTCGTTTTCCATAATGCCCTTTTATTGTTTTTTTACCCCCTGCAGTAGTGGTGGTGGTTGTTTAATTTAGGGCTACAAAGCTGATTAGTGGACTGGAGTGCCTTTCAGACATGGAGAAACCAGAACTGTGACTCTTCAGTCTAGAGAAGAGGAGGCTTGGAACAGATCTTATGAATATGTGTAAATACCTGATAGGAGGGGATGAAGAAGAGAGAGCCAGACCCTTCTCAGTAGTGCCCACTGTAAGAGGAAATGGGCACATTTTGAAGCACCAGAAACTCCGTCTGAACACAAGAAAATGCTTATTTACTGTCAGGGTGGTCCAACTCTGGGATGGATTGGCCAGCTGGGTTGTGGGGTCTCCATCCATGGAGATACTAAAGACCTAACTAGACATGATCCTGGGCAACCTGCTCTAACTGACCCTACTTTCAGCAGGGAAGTTGGAAAAGGTGATGTCTTCCTCAGGAGGTCTGTCCAACCTGAACAATTATGTGATTTTGTGGATGTGCTAATATTTTTTTTAATATGAATATCTTATATGTATATGATAATCATGCTTGTGATTTTATACATATCTGTGTATTAGCTATTGACCACTGTAGATAGTTCCAGTTTTCCTTTTTAAACAATATGTATTTATTATTAACCAAATCACCATGCATATACATATTTACTCCTGATTCCAGTCTATTCCTCCTCTGACTGTCTCTTGTTTTGATTAAAAATGAACTTAAATGTGAAATAGATTTTAGGAAATATCTCTTGGAATGACTAATGCCAGCTGTCGGAGCGCTTCTGGAGATGGGTTATAAAGGATCACAGCTTTGGCAGAAATGGGGTGGGACAGAACATTCTTGCACAACTGCATGCAGTAGGAAAAGCAGCTTTAGCAACGCAGCCTGACCTTGGGGCTTTTTGTTGTTTTGGGCTTGGGCAGTTGAGGGGGGAGGTATGTGGTTGTTTCTGCTTTGTTGGGGTTTTGGGGGTTTGGTTTGGGGGTATTTTGGAAAGACCTTTGCAGTACTGCCAGACACTTCTGCTCTTCAGCAGTGTGTATTTCACTAGGTAGAATGCATGTTTTAAGAGCTGCTGCCTGTGCTTACTTAAGAGAATAAAAGTTTGTAAGTGTAATACTGGTAGAGTGGAACTTTTCTAGCTAGTTCGGTATATATGGGAGGGAGCACAGTTGCAAATAGTGAATGAAAGTCATTTTCTGCACAGTTGGACCAAAGTTCAGAACTTTCAAATTGGCACTTTGTAAACAAGTAATTGTTCTGAAACTTGAGAAAGCAAAGAATTTATCAATACATGTAGGCTTAAAAAATGCAGTCTTGGTTCAGCGTTTGGGTTCAGAAGACCAAAAGTTCTTCCCATGTGCACCAGTAATGTTGGAAATTGTTTTGTTTTATTCTAAACACGGTTGTAACAATGACAGATCAGAAATTGATGTGGTTTGGTGTGCAGTTCAGACTTGTAAAGTTAAAGACCCATTTTCAAAGTGACCATTGAATTTTATGGATTAATTACAGAAATACATAATGCTATGCCTAACAGTTACACCATTCTTTTTTTAAACGTTTATTTGTTTCTATGTATCTGTGATTTAAGGTTAAAAGCTATTTCAGAGTTTAATTTTAAATGCTATGTGTTCATTTTAGTATGGATACAGGGGGAAAAACTAGCATACACAGCTCTATTTGTTAACTTTATGGCATGAAAAAGCTTTTTTGTCATGATTAGAGTTTAAAATCTTCTTAGGTCTTTACTTAAATTACTCAATTTAAAAGTTTGGTGAATTTACATTTCACCGTTTAACAGTGAAAAAGAATTCTGCCATGTTATTGACTATTTCCAGGTTAAAAAAAGAGGTTAAATATGTAGGAAATTTTTAAGAATAGAGCAGAAGTAATTACATGATTCTGATTTTCAGATAAAATTTGTCATTGTTTTCTAATTCTGTTTTTCAGTTTCCATAGCTAGACGTGTCCAAGACCCATTAGCTGAGCTAGTGAAAATTGAGCCCAAACACATAGGAGTTGGAATGTATCAGGTAAGATAATACGTATCATTTAATCTAAGTAATCTATCATGATATAGAGCAACACCAAAATGCTGCTTTATAATTGTCAACTGGTTACGTCTCCTTTAAAAGACTTTTGTCGAGTTGATAGAATGGTAGTAAATACTTGGAAGTCATAGACTGCCTCTTTTTTAAAAAATCTCTACTTTTAACGATTGTGATTGAGACTCTGAAATGGCTGTAGCCAGATTTTACAGTCTATTAAAAACATCAAATCAGACAGGTAACCTGATCTGTAAAGCTTTCTCTTCTTTTGTAATGTTACTGCAATAGGGTTTTAGCTCTTTGTGTAAAATACAACGAGATATTGATCCTCCATTTAAAAGCCATTAATTTGTACTATTACATGCATTCCTTCTTAGAAGTTTGTAATAAAAGCATTTGCTTTTTAAGTTTTTCATTTACTAAAGCTGAATTGGAAAATGTTTGACAATTCTTATTTTTATCCATTTTTGTAGACTATTTCTGAGAAGTAACTTACAAGTGAATGGTATTGAGAAGTGGTCCATAAGTTATTGTATAGCATATTGGTGTCCATTCAGGAAAGCATTTATGCATGTGCTTATGTCCAACCAAACAGAGAAGTAAAAGAAAATTCAGCATCTGCTTTTCTGTCTGTTTTTGAAACTGTAGAATGTGAGTAAATATGAAAGGCTGGAGCAGAAGTCAGAACACAAAGCACAGAACTGTCCGGATCTGTGCTTTAGGGTTAGCACAGGAGAGTTCATGAGAGAGAATGCGATTAGCCTACAATCCCTTACTACCAGTGCTAAAGGTGGTGTGGCAAAGGGAGGTGCTAAGACAAATATCAAAGAAGTGTATATCGTGTTTTGTTTTAAAGAACTGAGTTTAATATTTTAGTCGGTTGAGGTCTCAGTACTAGTTTTGCAAGCCCTGCTTACATTGCCACCGACGGTAAAATGTACTCGGGTTACTTGAGAACTGCAAAACTTATCAGAAACACTAACTTATACAATTAATCTTTCATTATGAACTATATCATAGTTTTTGAAAAAGGATGAAATACTGACAATTTTTCCAACATATGTATTCAGATTTTAGTAAAAATGTGCTTTAATGATCACAGCTATAAATCAAGGGGTGGTCATCTGACAAAAAGAGGCGTTTCAATCTGAAGCATATTTGGCTTCCTTACTTATGGAGACCCACTGCTTTTATTTATAACGGTAGCAATAATAACAACAATAATGAAAAGTACAGGTTTTTGTTGGTCCTTGTTATAAAGGAAAAAAGTAGTTAACAAAAAACCCAAAATAACCAACTAACCCCAAACTTGAAGTGCTATGTCAGCACTTTGAGAAGAAGTTGGTTAATTATTTTTTTTAAAGAAAATTTCAAAAAATCAATTCCAAAATGGAATATTTTATTATTTGAACTATACTGTGAATTTGTAAGTATTAGTAACTTGCATCACTGTGTCTAGAAGGTACTCACTTAGAAGCATACTTATCTACACTACCTACTGTGGCCCATCTGTGCACTGTAAAAGCATACATCTAAATCAAAAAGGCACAGGGTTGGTAGTAGTTGTATGCTTTTGGGAGCATGATATTAACAGACAAATGTTGCAATGAACATTCTGCAGCAGTTGAGTGCTGCCTCAGTGACTGAAGCTGGTATCGATTACCCTGCACTGAAACAGAGCAGGGCAAATATTGTGTTGCTGGCCCTTTTAGGGAAGCTTCTTGATCCACTAGATCCACTTTTACAATTAAACAACCCAACTGCTTTATTTGTTCATGTCCATATTGGTTATGGACATATTAAGCCTGGTAAACGTAGTCTTCACAAGTTGTTATTTAGAGCTATTTGCACTTTGAAGTCTCATCATCATGTGGATAAAAATCCTCTGAAATAGATAGACCTCCTCTCAGAATTCTCAATGATCACCACTCAAAGATAGAGAAATTTCTGAGGTTCTAGAGCTTTATGTTAACACCAAAGAATGCAAATTTGCACTCTTGAAAGCCATGTCGGAAGCTTTGCTCACAATATTGAGCGTTCTCAGTCTTTGGAGTGTGTGCCCCTCACTCCCAAGAGCACTGTGCGAAGGCATCTGCTGTGGCAGCTTGTTCCCCAGCATTTTTGGATCACTCCTGCCTGGTCATTTAGTACTTCACATGCATGTTTGTGAGAATGCCTTCTAATTCTTCTAGTGCAAGTTTGCTAAGCAAATCTGCTCATTTGAGTATGAATACTTAGGGTATGGAAATACAAGTTTCCAGGTAGCAGGAGATCTCTGGAAGCTGAGTCCCATCAGTTGAGATTGTGTGCTTACTTATTTAGGATGACAAAAAAAACTTGAAACGTGTACCTGACCACCTGCTTTTATTCATGTTTCAAGTTATGAGTCAGAATTTATGCACTACCAAGAAAATCAGGTTTGTCAGAAAAAAAGAAACAGGCCCCGAATTTAACAGATATTTCCTTAAACGAAGAGAAGCACGACCTGATTTATTAGGGCCTCTCGCAGACCAAAATTCCAGTTGCCTAAAGGTCCTTGTCGTCTTTCATCTTTATCTCATTAGGAAAATTGTTCTTTCCTCCCAGACAGGAACTTAGCCAAAATTAATTTATCACCTTCAGGCCATATTACTATGATTTCTTCTGTAGTTGAACATGAAGATGATGCCCAGACTCTTCCTGATACAGAGTATGTTTGCCTTGCCACCTCCCCATGCCAGTTCAAAGCTAAATTCCTATCGGAGAAGAAGCAGTTAGCAACTCAGGACTTTATTATGCTGCAAACTGAATTCTGGCTGATGAATTACCACTACGGTTGTAATTATCTAGGAAGATGTAGATAAGAGCTGAGAACAAAGCTGCTACACAAAGATTGCTGCTAGGGAATTGAATTCCAGAACCAAGAAACTGACTAAAATGTAAAAATGTTGCCTAAAGATGAGAAAAAAATCCTTCTTCTGAAAAAAAAATCCCAAACTTTTCATAGGAGAATATAACAGCACTAGAGAAAGAGCTAGGAGCTCAAACTCACCTGTAGATTAAGAACAAAGTACATGGCATGTGTTGAAGGATCAGAATTTTTGACAAATCATCTACAATATTAAAAACTGCACCACATTGAAAAAGCAACATCCTATTTGCTCTTTTTAATTTTGGGACTGCAAAAATCTCATCATGATACACATTGGTACATGGTAACATCTTCACTGTTGAACACAGCTGGAAAATTAACATACCAAAGGATGTAAGAAATAATATATGTGTAGTTTTGTAACCTCTGAAGGAGACTTGATTCCAGATGTAGCTGGAACGTTTTATGTCAAATAAGTAAAATTTGAAAATACTCTTCAGTAGCAATTCCTTCAGGGAAGAAAAATGACTGAACTAAATCTTGGTTTATTTTCTATATAATGCTGGAAGGTACTGGTCAAAGGAGAGTTTGATAAAACCTAATCAGAATGCCTAGTAATACTAAAATAAAATTGGAAATGCCTTTTCTGTCCCTTTTGTCCTTGTTCCTCTCATTATTGAAGTGGTTTGGCTTTGCATTTAATTATTACCTGTAGGATATTTTATTATTTCGGTTACAATCTGATACACCTTTTAGGCTTGTGTTTTTTCCCCCCAAAGATGGATATGTTTTGTTAAATGACATGCAACTTTAGGGAACACTTTGAAGCGGTTATGCTTCCTTCTTAATAGGACCAGTTCTGTCATAATTGTGCTATTGTGGATATAGACCATTTTATAATCCACAACCAGCTAGTTAGTAGTAAGGCATCTCACTGAAGTCATATCCCAGTTCCTGTTGGAAAGGAGGAAGGCTTTTTCTCTTTCTTCCTAGAAGGCCATGAAGAACTCTCTCTGCTCTCCCAGGCTATCCCTGTGTGGGTCCTTCCTTTCCAAAGTGTCAAACCCTACTCATGCTGATGATGGAAAAACTAGTGGGCAGTGGTAGAAAGACACTACTGGTCTCTCCTGCCTATGGCTGAAACTGCATGTAGCCCATTTTAGTTTGTTGCATTCTTTAATCTAAATATTATTACTCTTCTGAATGCCCATCGTGCAAATTATTTACTTGAGGCAAACTGTTATTTAAAGCTTAATAATTATTAAATTTGGAGATACATGGGGATTGAACTATAGCACCATTTACGAAGTACAGGGATCAAAGGTACCTTAAGGGTATCTCTAAGTGCAAGAGCATCATCAGATAGAGTTGGCTCAGCCTGGTACAACTGTGGTCTGAACAAGCCTGTGCATTATTTCCACTTACTGTCTTTCCTGCAAACACCCATGTGCTGCAGGTGTTTGTCAGCCTGTTCTTACCCTAGCAAAGATAACTTGGTAGCTTTGTTTATTAAGCCATTCCGAGGCTTAACAAACTTTGGTGTATTTCTTTAGTATCTAAAACAATATTTTGGGTGAGCTAAATGTTGCACTGGGAACTTGAAAAACCAATGTTTAGATTGGAAACTGCTGACAACAAGAAAGCTGTGATTGCAAACAACAATTGTTATAATCTGAACACTGGCCATCACAAAGAGTCTGTGTGTGATTTAGAAAAATCTTTGTCTTCTTTTTTCCTTAAAGTAAGTATACAGTCTTTAATGGTGAAACATAAGAGACTTAGTATACTTCTTGATATGTAATTTTGGTTATATATCCGTCACATAGTATGCTTTCATTTAATAACATGGAGCAAAATACTGGAGCTGGCTGGTTTTCCAGTCAAAAATGTATATTTTTCACTGAATATTTAGGAACTTTCACTTCTTCCTTTTTCCTTGCCCTTTTTTTTTTTTTTTTTTTGGTTTTTTGTTTGTTTGGTTTTTTATACTTAATTGACCCATAAGGGTATATGAGTAGTTAGGTGTGTTACTTGGATAGCATATGAGAATCACTCATGTATGATGTGAGAATATGATGACATACGATGTGCAAGAGTATCTTTTTTTTAAATGTCTGAGGCATGATTGTCAGAACAACCTCAACCTTGAGCTTGCTTTATTAAGCTTATTAAAACAAATTTGTGTGGGTTTGCAGCTTATGTTTTTCTGATTAAGAAAATGGGATGTCTTATTAGGTGAGCGTTGCTTTATATTGCGTTGATTCACATAGCTCCTGTGGAAACTGGGTTCAGCAGGAATGTTGTTTGCTGGTCAGAATTGTAGGTCGCAGGTTTCAACACCCAGTTGAACACCCTGTCTACAAAGTGCTTCAACATTCCTTCTGGATTACTACACTGAATTTATAAACAGTTAGGCATAGACTGAATCTCCTATGATATAATTGCCCTTTTGTGAGCTTGCTTGTGGTTTTCTGTACTTCGCTTGAAATGGTTGTGTAAAGAGAGCCTTTGCTTAACACTAAGTGTCAAAGGATACCGGTGCTCATGTTTGTGTATTTCACAGTAATCTGGCCACTTATTAATGAATGTATAGCACTTTTTTTTTTTGCCAGTATATGGCAATGGGTTAATTACGGGTGTCACTTTGAGTCTGGGTGAAATTGTGGGGAATCATGAGAGAAATGTGGCTGTTCCAATATACAGAAATTCTTAAACATAGACTAAAGGATATGTTGCCACTACTGTAAATAAATGAAAAAAAATGATAGTAATAGGACCAATTCTAGGCTGTTTCTGTAATCGTCTGTGAATGAATTCACTGGGATTTGAAAGACAGGGGCATGTGGGATAGTATTTCACAGAGCTTTTAGCTCTACTCTTCAATAAAGGAAACTTAAACCTCTCCTGTGAACCTGTAGGCTCCTGCAAAGAGACTATTGTAGCAGAATTTTTTTGCAGCATACTGGAAGGAATTGCTTGCTTTGAAATTTGTAGAAAGGGGGAAACAAGTATTCAAAGTTTTAAAAGTGTGCAAAAATTTTTGGTGGGATAGGGTGTGGTGGCTTTTACCTATAAAATATTCTTAAAGGCAGGCCCAAAAAAAGGTCTTGTCAGTAGGGAAAAGGTGTATTTGAAAAAAAGGGAGTGGGTAAGTAGGCTGGTGAATAGAATTGTGATTATTGCAGGATTTCTAACACTCAGCAACTTATGGAATCCTTAATTGTCATGTCGCAGTGGTAAAGCATTAGCTCTGTGAGGAAAGCAAGCAAAAATCATATGTGTTTTGCCCAACACCATTTTTGGGGTAAATAATGTGCTTTTTCATTTGCAGAAGTAAAGCCCTGTCTGACATCCACGGGAACAAAATCTTTGCAGACAGCTTTGTCAGGGAGAGGTAATCACCCCGTAATGCTTTCTGCATCCTACCCCACCCCAGTGAAGTAGGTGTGCAAAACTAAAGATTCCTTTCCAAATAAGTAATGCCTTGGGCAACTTTGTGTAATCAAATCTTCAGCAGGAGTTTTGCTGGCTGCCAGGGATGGTTTATATGTCCTATAACTTGGCAGGGCCTTGCTAGTTGTGTCTACCTGTTCTCTGGCTGGCAAGGGGAAATCAGCTGTTCCACCAGCCAAGCACAATAAACTTTTGTTGGTCAATTATGACACAACAAATGGATATATAAAGGTGATAACAGTTGTGTTATTAATGTTTTTAGCTAGCACATGGTGTATATGTACTGGCATTGCCAAGAAAAGGTGCCATCTGGGTGAGGTGGGATGCTGCCCCTTTAAGGAAACGAAGGCAAATGTGTGCATGTGTATGTGGAAAGCGTGTTGGAGCACAGCGCTCTCACCGCATCTGCACATGTCACTCACCCAGCTGCCCAGGGACTGCATCTCTTTGCACTGCTGTCACCAAAAATGCACTGTAGACAGCATTTCGAAAACTTTTCAGAGAGATGCCTTTGTAAGCAACCTGAACTGCAGGTAAATTTTAGACATTACTGCTAATAATGCCTCCCCCAGCCTTTGCGTCTCTGCTATTTATTACTAGGGGTTTGTATCAGCATACATGGCATTTTCTAGAGCTGCTGAGGGTTTAGCAAAAGTAAGGAAGTTTAACATGAAATGTTGGTATATTGAGATGGGATGATCTATGGGTGTCGATAGGAACCAGCTGCTGGGCAGATTTGTCCTCTCTTATCACTTTGTTTCTGATTGCTTAATTACCAGCCCTTGGCAAAAGTTTATTGAAGTTTTTTGTTCCCATATGACAACAGACTTGTTGCAAACTCTCATTTGATTTCTGCTCTAGTTGGATTAACATTATACTTGTTATTGTTCACAAAAAATAGGTGTAAGGATTGTTTACTTCCAGACTACCACAAGTGGCAGACGGGAAATCCTGAGCAAAATTGCCCAGGTATAGGGTATCTGCTATGCAAGCCTCTTTAATATTTTAGTTTTGTTGGTTTGTTTTTTTTTTTTTTTTTGCCTTTTCATAAATATACTTGGGCAGAGTTAGTTCAAACACAGGCAAGCTGAGTTACAGTCCAGCCAGGCAGTTTCAAACACTTTTGAGAGCCTGCTCTGACGTGGGAGCCAAGTGGCACGAGGAGGGAGTAACAAGGCTGGGATCCTGCTAATCGGCTTGATCACGGCTTCTGTGCATCAGTTTGGAAGCATTTGGTTGACTAAACACTGAAACAAAAAGAGGATCTTTCCCAAAGTATTTTGATTGAGCAGCTTCCGAAATGTGTGACATGCTGCTGGGTTTCCTGTTTATATTTCAAATGTTTAATAACTTTAAGTGAAAATACACAGTTTTAGCAATGAAAAAATGTTCCGTTCTTTTCATCAAGGCTTCACTTGAATTTTCTTAAGTTCTTTACATTTTTGAAACATTCTTAAAAGTACTGTGGTACTTAAAAAAGAGCTGGAGAGCTACAGATTACTCTCTTGACATTACCTGTGTCCATAATGTGATATATGTGATCATAGAACTTACATTTCAGGCTCAAACAGTCATCTTGTATGCGAAGTAAGTTAATCTTTAAGGCACTGTGTTAGCTATTCTAGTCAGATTTTACTGTAAATATTATATGATAAAATTGATAACACTATGACCATAATAAAAGGATCTCTTCAGTGTCCAAAGTCAGGTAAAAGTGGCAGTGGGGATGTGAATCGCTTGCTTTGAATGTGCGTGGGGGGTCAATTTAAACATCATGAATGTAAATATTATTTTGTTAGTGGAATTCCGTAGTCACTGCTTGCTGTGCAGCGGTCATCTGTTGCATCTGTTGTTTTGGTTTCATGAATTAACAGTATATTGATTTGACTCATAAGGAAAAATACTAATATTATTGTACTTCTGAGTGATTCCATGTGACTTCATAGCACAGCAGCTGTTGATTTGATATCAAAAAAATCTGGAATCAGCAATAAATTTGTGTTCACCTTCAGTAGGAGACAATAAGTGGCAATTCTGATGATATTTTAAACCCATAAATAATTTGTTAATATGTATGGTTCCGGTGGTAGTTATATAAAATAAGAACACGGTATGTTTCACACTGAAGTATAAAAAATAAGTATTTTTACTTAGTATGAACAAATAAAAAATGATGGAATGCTGCAAGATCTCTTTCATAGGTTCACTTGAGCTATGGATTTATTTTTCTCAGTAACTGTTCATTATAAAATGTAACTAACTCCTAAAGATACTACATCTTATTGAAGTTGTAGCGTGGTCTTAGTGTACATATTTGTTTAAATATTGGATCCATAATCAATTTTTTCCTCTTAAGTAAGATGAACTTAATGTAGGATGAATTTACATTAGTGTTGTTGTTCCTCAATAATCCTGTGATAGTTATGTCACTCAATAGGTATCGCTGAAAATTGTAGTCTCTTTTCACTAAGAGACAATATAACATGCAAGACTTCTCTGATGTTTTGTAATTTGTTGCTTTTTAGATTTTTATCTTGCTAATAACACTTTTTCTAACAAAAAGGTTTGAAAAAATAATTTTAGAAACTAAAATCATGTTTCGCTAGACAGTGATTAATATCTGTGACCTTTATTTTTGGATCAGGAACATAAATATACACTTTTTCCTGTGTCAGTCATTGTCTAAGGTTTCATCTTTGTTCTGCTTTCCATTACATACCATGAATTATATGAAATTAATTTAATCGCTACTCCAAACAGAAATTAAATGTGCCCTAATCCAGAGTTACGTTGTTTGCTTTTACAACTGTAAGTCATAAGTAATTAATTTTCCTTGGAAAATTAATTCACTTACCATTCCCAGTAGCATCATATGTTGACACAGGGTTATAGATAGTTTAATATTTTTGTTCAGCACATTGGCCTCAACTTTGGAAGACCTTAAAGCAAAACAAATTCAAATTTACTCAACTGTATATAATTCAGGGTTATTTAAAGTGAATGTTGTCTTTATTGCTGTCAACCAGCTGACGATGATGATTCTGAAATTATATTCAGTCTTCCAAAAACCTAAAGTCTATGGACAGATGTGAGTTATTTCTTAAAAAAAGAATTTAAAGAAATGATGCTTCATGTCAGACACTTGGATAACATGGCCACTGGAATGCCATCAGTAGTAGAAAAATTTAGCTCCTCAGAGAACATAACTATATATTACAAAGCCTTGAGATAGAGGCAGTTTTTTTTCAACATGCCTTATGTTGCTTTAGATGCATAGTAGGTGATCCATTACTCCTGTGGCACTCAGAAATTTCTTAGTTGACTTAATTTGGAAGACTGTTTTGTTTCCTATATTGATGTGTACAGAAGGGCAGCTCATTGCAGTGCCCAAGGGCAGCACTGACTCTTGTGCTTTTGTGTGGGTGGCCTCGCTGCCCACAGCTGACTGTCCTTGAGAGATGGCAGCGCGTGGTGTGGGCCAGAAGTCTTCCGGAATGAGAGAGGCAGCTTTTAAGTCTACTCTTTCAAGTTTGCCAGGAGGACCTCTTTTTTTTTTTTTTTTTTTTTTTTTTTTTTTTTTTTTTTTTTTTTTCCCCTATGCAGCTCCATAAAACATGGTGTTTATTACTTTGGTTTATTTTTATTTATTTAAGTCTCCCGGGTGAAACTCCAGTGATGGCAGTGTTGCAGTTCAAACAAGCAAGGCTTATTTTATAAATGTCCCTTTGTGGGTTGGTGGCTGCATTTTGCCTGAATGCAGGGGGTTGGTATCAGTGGTGTTTAATTTAGAATTTTGGGGGTGGAAAGTAAAAATTGACATTTAATTCCAGTGTAAAGTTACTGCCAGATCAGGCATAAAAATATTATTGCATTAGCAATCACATGAAGAAAATAAACTATGAGCACATTGACAATATACCATGGTGTGGCAAACTTGGGTAAAAGAGCAGTAGATGGAAGAAAATACTTTTTCAGATGCTTATTTCACTGTGACACATTCTATCAAGTAGAGAGTGTACATAAAATTATCGCACTAATAGAATTAGGTCCTACTGATAGTCCCAGTATAGGTAAATTCATCTGTACATAGCAAAACTCTGTATAGGTAAATATTACCATGCATCTCATACTTGCATGTATATGTAACATCAGTGAATGTGTTGAGAGAGATCTCAGTTAAATTCTGTATCTGTTCCTTTCAAATTCTGCTGTTTTGAGCTTCCTGGTTCTTCATAAGACATTTTGTGTATTTGTTAATGTAACACATCTCAGGAGGTATTACTAGTTGTTTCATTGTTCTGGTTTAATTATTTTCAAAAAGCTTTGTATGATATTTAAGAAAAGAAAATCTCCTGCAGAGAAATCGTCAGTCTGGTGAACTGAGTTTGGACACATCCTTCTCTTGGACAGTCACGTATGTTACTGAGGCTGCATCCTACCTGCCATGTCAGGCTCTTCGTGTCTCCCTCACCTGGGCTTGCAGCTCTAACAAAGGGCAGCTCTTACCGAGCTTGCAAAGATTGTTCATTTCTTCATTTTTACCAACTCTGGGAAATAATGTATCTTCCATCTCAGGAAAATGAGAAGCAAGCACCAGTTTATCCTTTTCTTATCCTTTCTTTGCGGGAGCTTGTGCTGATTGCATATATGAGCAGCAGGCTCGGGACACCCTGCCCCAGTGTACCAGCGTTCTCAATACTTACCCTTCTGGGGTACTGCTATCTGTGTAATGTATGTAAAAATGGTGTTGTGTATAAAATATTTTGGGAGCCAACCAAAAGCTGTTGCTGTTCTTACAAATTTCTTGGCAGTAGGAGCTTGTGTTTCTTTTGGGAATATTCCCATTCATTTTATGATGACAGTGATTGTCTAAATTTGCAAGAAAAATGAAGTTAAAATAATTATTGTTTAAAAAAAAATGCAGAAACTATTTCTTCCTTCAAAATTTATATTTTGAGCTTGACTGTAGTTTTGGATTAGATAATTCAGAGTTGGCACTGATTTTGAAAAATACATTGAGCTATGAAGTACAATAGCAAAAAGCCCAAGAAGCATGAACAAATGTGTACAGTGTCTCCTAATGTAAGTGCCTGGCTCTTTGGAGGCCACCAAGAAGTCTGCAGTGATTGACGTGAATTCTGGAGAAGCCTTTTCCCCCTTCCCTCCCCCTTGTCCCCCCCGCAACAGTGTTGAAGTCAGTCAAAGTGTATAGACAAAGCTGAGTGAATACCAGTTTCCCCAGTACAGGGGCTATTTTTTCAGGAAGTCTAACTCAAACCAGATGTTTTGCTTAGACCTAGAGTTTGTTGCTGCCAAGCATCTCATCAGAGGTCAGAGTTCTGGGCTCAGGGCCCTGCTAGAATTCTTTCACAAATTGCTATTCGGTGAGGTTTTAATCCTAATGGAAAGAATAATGTGCTTGTAAAATCTGCAGTTATTACAAACACAGTATACATATTGTGGACTTCAAATGACTACATATTTCTTTCCCATAAACAGGGAATGCAGATGAATGCAGTGTGTAATAGTTTTAGACATTCAAACTTAAACCAAGTATATAGTTTATACTACTGTTAACCATTTGCATTCTTAACACTCCTGTAAAATGAATAGTAATCTTGACTAACAATTGGCAGCTCGAAACAAAACAAAATGAAAAAACCTCTAGCACATTTTGACTTGTAAGCTGTTTCGTGAAGTAAATAGGAAACCTTATGCTTTTGAGAATGTTCAAAAAAAAAAAAAAAACCCACTCTGCTTGCTAAGGCACTAGGTTTGTCACAGTTTGTTTGTTTTTTTCTTCCTGTCTCAGTTTTTAAATAGCTTGGTAGCAACATTTTATGGTCAACTTAATCTTACTTCATGTATTTCTTCATACAGCTAATTAGTCATCCCTCAAACCTCAGAGTAGACTCTATATACTCCAGCTTGCTTAAGAACAAATGCTAGTGATACAAAGTGACAAGAACCAGAACTAGTGATGAAAAATATTGCTGTATTTTTTGTCTCCTTGTTGGGGCTCATTATTGATAAACTTCTACTGTGATGCCTCTGAAGTGAAGTTTGAGTGTAAATTAAAAGAATCTCAGGTAACTGCTGGGATGCTGCAGCCTGCCACTGGAGAAATGCATCTTGATACAGTATGAAGATTGAGACTGGGGATATCAGAAATTACTGTGTGCTACAGAAAACACACAGTGCAGCAGTATGAAGTTGGTGCTGTGTCAGTGCAGTCAGGCTATAGCGATGAGTTGTTTGAGTTTTATGTTGTGCAGCATCTTAGTTTTCAGCGAACACTGCTGATGAATCACATCTGTTATTTTCCAACTTTGATAACTTTTCAGACTTGCAAGTCTTAAATATTTTCAACTACATTTAACTGTGCTGCTTCATCTCATTGTAATTTTTGAATTTTATGTAGCTCATAAATGTGTTTTCACTTTGAAGAAAAAAGTGGTGTCACTCAAAGTTAACATTATCCTGTTTGCATGATGATCGTAGCTGGTGATAGTCACACTGGGAAGGAGGTAAATATGTATAAGGCAGTATGTCTGCATTAATACTCAAAACTTGGACACGTGCTAGGGTGTTCATCTGCAGTGCAATTTATTTTTTTTATTACTTGTTTATAATAAGAAAACTGCCTAATGAATGTTGACACTGAAGTATCAAGGTGTTACCTTTCGGGGTTGGAAGGGGAGAAATCTTTTTAAAAACCGTATAACTCTTCAGTGAGCCTCCCTATGGGCTAGATCTGTTTCATGGCATTGAACATAGAGATTTTGTGAAATAAATCCTGCTATATCAGTCTGGTTGTTGAATAAGAAATTGATGAAGCTGGTATTTGGACAGCAAGTTCATTTTCACAGACGGTATGCATTTTTCAGATAACAAAAAATAGCTTTCTTCCTGCTATATTCTTTAGAAAGGAGAATGTGGCCAAAGTGATACTGGTAAGTTTCTTTTCCATTGTGGTGTATACTTGTATAAATAATAATTTTCCTTTTGTTTATTGAGTAAATGTGACTTACAATTGGATATAGAGAACTGAATTAGAAAACTTGAGTTCTTTCAGTTCGTAGTTTAATAAATTTTAACTTTGTTCTGTTAGAACCTGCAGTTTGAANAGGTTTGATTGACATTTTGAAATGGCAGCTTTTCATGAAAAGCTGTTAACTTGTAGAATTTGGTTATGGTACTAAGACAGACTGACTTTGTTCTACTGTTGGGGCCTGTCCAACCTAAACACAACCCTGCATCTGAATTTAATAGTGCTACTCAGCACAGGGAGCGCAAGCTTTTTTCTTTTCTCATTTTTTTTTTACCACTGGTGCTTCTGATGTGTTTTTGAACCTGACCCGATAGGTACTCATCCTGATATCTTTTCTGTCAGTACTTGGGTTAATTGGCTTTCTCCTTCTTTCTCCTTCTCCTGGGCTAGCGAGTTTTGCTAGGTTGTACTTCCATAATTAGAGTGAGGGAATATATTTTCATTGTACATCATAAAAATAAGTGGAAAATGTTT
>VZTM01026222.1:2600-16284 GCA_013400555.1 Jacana jacana | reverse complement strand
TATGGAGTGAATGAGCAAAACATTTAGCTAAAGGTGTGTGCAGCAAAGATCTAACTTGGACAAAGTATATTAAAGCCCACATTTCCCTAA
Source organism: Jacana jacana (assembly GCA_013400555.1). Classification (NCBI taxonomy): domain Eukaryota; kingdom Metazoa; phylum Chordata; class Aves; order Charadriiformes; family Jacanidae; genus Jacana; species Jacana jacana. Next base: position 16,194 of record VZTM01026222.1, on the reverse strand, counting down.
TTCATTTAAATAGAATTTCAATTCTGAAAACAGCAAGTTGTTAGGCCAGTCTCTCCCTGCTTCTTCATTTAAAGATAGACATTTCATGACCACATTTCATTAGCTGCAATGTATCAGAAACATTTTTCCCACTTCTAAAAGGTTCTGTGGGAAGTCACCAGCTTTTTCTTGACAGACATTTTTAACGTATTTTTAAATTTGTATTTTTAAATCTGCCTGCACGGATTCCTTTCTTAACAGTCATTTGGTTCTATGTTATTATCAATTCCGATACACTTTTTTGGTTGCTTACATAAGTATTCTATCACTGTAAACAGACAGGGGATGCAGAAAACATGAGTCAGGGAAGGAAAACCAATCAAGGATGAAGGAAAACAGCATGGGAAAAAAAGATTTCCAAAAGACTTTTCCCTGACAAGGAAGGCAGGCATAGGTTGGATGAAGAGTATTGGGGATCAAGGAATTGAGGGATCTATCTGCATCAACTGAAGAAAGGATTTCTGGTTATATTTGCTATTATTGGAAGACAAACAGAAGGGACCAAATACAGAGCTGCTGTAAAATGAATAGACCCAAAGGAGACTAAAACAGGGCATTCCAAATAATTTAGGAAAAACAACATTGAGGGCAAACATTTCTTTATATAACTTGGCAGGCCAGTGCTAAAAAATGAAATGTGGATCTCTAGCACTTGGCAACAGCAGATGACCAGAAAAACTCTTGTGCGAATAATATGCAAAGCAACTGTGAGTTTTAATTCAATTTACCACAAAAATTATGAAAAGAAAGATTTTCTACTTTGCCAGCTTTAAAATATTTTTCCCATCTGTTTTTCTCCTTTTTTTTTTTTTTGTTGTTGTTGTTACTGCAGTCAAGTCCTTTTAACTTTAATAAATACTGCATGTCAGGTACTAATAATTATTTTCCTACTACAAAATATTATTCAAGCCAGATCAAATAGATAGCACAATGATGTTCCCAAATGTCTCTTATCAACTTTGTTTGAAGGTAACTTAGCAATAGTGGGACAGCCCTGGAACAGCAAGACTTGGAGAAAGTAGTCTCTCCATTCATTATTATGAATAAATGCACATTCCTTGTAAAGCAGGAAAAGTTCAGGCAAATGATCTTACTATTTATCAGTCTACTCAGGTTATCACGTCCTTGTCTCCTAATCAAAAACTTTGTTCACAGTGCATCAGCTCTGGAGATACTTTCCTATGTAAGAAAACCATTTTTGATACTTCATTTGTGTCACCTTCTGTAAATTAAAAGTTATGATCATTTTTCCTAGATAATACATCCTCCTGAGGCCAAAATATTAAAGATGTTGAGCAGTCACAAGATCCTCTTGCATGGACCCATAGGTTTTGCTCTAACTTAAAACATCCTGAAATGGAACAGCAGATTAGTACTGGTCAGCCTTAATGCCACTGCAAATAAGATAAAAATGCTGTCAGGTTAATAGACAATCAGAAAAGCTACAATTGACTAAAACAATGAGTCAGATAAACAGGAACTGGCCTAATTCACCTAATAAGGTAAACAATGATTGGAAATTGCGGGGGAGAATTGTAGGTGGAGCAGACCAAATCCATGATACAGATCCTGTTTGCAGTTTGACATCATTGTCTATCCTGAGACTTCAGTCCAGGCCCAGACCTTAGCAGCAATTAGCTTCCCAGCTTGTTGTGAGGTGTCAGTAACAACCTGGATATAGGCACCTGCAAACAACATCTTAGTTCATTCATTCTTAGTGATGATAAATCTTTACAAAGGACTTGGAAGAATGAAAAAAAAGTCCTGTCAAACCAAGTTTGTCAGAAGAGAAGACACTGTAGGTTCCTTCTGCTGCAGGGCCAGGCCTTAACAGAGAATTTGAAGAACAGTTGAGAGACTATCAGAGAAGAAAATTACATGTCCAACAGTCTTCTCCATTAATTGCTGAGTAAATCCCTACCTCCTTTTCCACCGCATTTATTTCTCAAAAATACACATATCGATTAGCTTTCACTTTAGGCAAAGGAACCTTACAAGGTTTCTGATTTTTTATAATGAAAAGATATGAAAGAGGGATGGGTCAAAGACACTATTTCTGCCTCTGTTCTGAATGGTCTTTTATTTAAAACCTTATTTTCAGCTGCAAGAATTATAAAATTATGAACGCAAAAAGCCCATAGATTGCAACAAAGCAAGAAACTAGCAGATTGTATGATCTGGGACATGAAAATTTCTGAAGAAGCATCAGCTTTCATTCTATTATCTAGAAATATATCAGTCCTACTAGGCATAATTACTTCACCATCCAATATAAAGATACCTCTAAAATCCTTTGTCTTCCCTTTGCCATTTCACAGGCCCAGATAATTGCATTGAAGCTCTTGTAGTTTTATCAGCTACAGGTAGCAAATCCTTACAAAAGTTAACCCCTATGGAAAATCTGATAGGAAATAATGGCTTTTTCAACTCAAAGAAAAGTAACTTAAAGAACAGAAACTGAAAGAAAAGAAACTAAACAAACAGAGACTGAAAACAACTGACAGTGTGGCAAGTCACCAAAATAAAGCCAATTTTAGGACCTATTGATCAGGAAGTTACAGATTTATTTCTGCAGCTTTGCATCAGTTTGGGGGAAAGCCTTGGAAAAGGTTGTTAAAGAGCAAATGGAAGAACGGCCAGTAAACCACATCTTGAATCAAGGATAGCCAACATGGTCTCAGGAAGGGAAGGGCATGCCTCGCTTACTTGCTGGAATTGTTTAAGCCTCTGGCTGCCAATACAAACATGGGGAATGCTGTGGATACCGTGCAGTTGGATTTTCAGAAAATACTTGCCAGAATTCCTAACTGAGATTACTGTCTAATGTGCAAAGCCATAGCCTAATTCAAAAAGGGCAAAGGGGCCCACACAGAAGCAAAATGCTACCCCTCAGGCAGGAAACAAGGCAAGCCCCTGTATGTTGCAGGGAGCTTTCTGGTGTTAAGAGCTGGCCTTACTAATAAGCTTAAAAATGCTCTGTGAGATGGAATTGATATATACTTACACTTGGAGAGAATGAGTTCTGATACATCCAGTGCACAAATAGATCATTGTATTATTAAACATGAAGGTTAATTAATAATCATATTTTGCAAAAGTAAAACTAAACATCAAGATTAAAGAACCTCAAAGCAAGGGATACAGCTCACGCACCAAAACCCTACCAAGCTTATTAGAAAAATAAGCTTGAAACACAACAACATAGTTTGAAGCCTGAGCTTCTGAGAAAAAACAATAGTTAGAGTAACTGTGAAGTTGTAAATAACTAAATTGTCCATACAGCTACAGAACTGAACAGAAAAATCCAAACTTGGTTTGATCTGAAATGAAAGTTAAAAAAAAAAAAAAAAAAAAAGGTGAAAAAAAATACTGGGGACTAGTATCTCCCCCTGTACTCAGCACTGGTGAGACTGCACCTTGAGTATTGTGTCCAGTTCTGGGCACCTCAGCACAAGAGAGATATCGAGGTGCTGGAGCGAGTACAGAGGAGGGCAACAAAGCTGGTGAGAGGCCTGGAGAACAAGGCTTATGAGGATCGATTGAGGGAGTTGGGGTTGTTTAGTCTGAGGAAGAGGAGGCTGAGGGGAGACCTCATCACTCTCTACAACTGCTTGAAAGGGCATTGGAGAGAGGTTGGTGCTGGTCTCTTCTCACGGGCAATGAGCGACAGGACAAGAGGGAATGGCTGCAAGCTGCAGCAGGGTAGGGTTAGGCTGGACACTAGGAAAAAATTTTTCACGGAGAGAGTGGTCAGCCAGTGGAATCAGCTGCCCAGGGAGGTGGTGGAGTCACCCTCCCTGACTGTGTTTAAGAGCAGATTAGATGTGGTGTTGAGGGATCTAGTGTAGGGGAGAACTTGTAGAGTAGGGCTGATGGTTGGACTTGATGATCCCAAGGGTCTCTTCCAACCTAAATGATTCTATTCTATGATTCTATATTATAAATATAAATATATTAAAAAATATTCAATCCTTTCAAAATGTTGTATTTCCAAATACTAGTAAAAAAGCAAGTTAACAAAGGTATGAAATAAGAAATAGGCAAAAATTCTTTTTTACCTATTGTGCAATTGAAGCACTTACTCAGAAGTAAGAACACACACATCCTCGGCCATTTTCCTAGTTCCCAGGAGTCTGACTTTAACAAATGCACTATAAGACTTTTTTAAACTGTTGGATGTATTTGTTCTTCCATTGAAACTGTTCTCTGTGGAAAATGGTATTTACATACTCATTTGGATCGGGGCGGGGAGAAGTACTTATTAGCCAATAGGGAAACAGCTTTGTCCCTGATTTAATTATTATTTTACACACAGTAAATTTAGTGATTTTAATGCTGGCACCTCCAGATTGGACTAGATGCCTTCCTTCCAACCAGAAAAATGTGAAGGTTCTGTGCAAACCTCCTTATCAGAGAGGACACTCTGTGTTCTGGTCAATATCAACCTTGAAATCCCCCAGCATCTTAAGTATCAAAACCACTGCTGGATTAAGACAGCCGTTCACTTTAATTCTATGCAAACTTGGTGAATTCATGAATTCCATCTGTCTGATTGTCATGAAAGTCTGCTCTCATTCTCCCAGAGCAGAGAATATGAAACACGAGGTGTAAAGTATTAGTATTTTTACAAAGGCTGGTCTGTAGGTATGCATTTTAAAAGATGAACCATAGAAGATCAAGCTTGTGCTTAATTTCTGCAAAATCGCCTAAGAATTTTGCTTTATCAATCCATAGATATTAAAAAAAAAAAAAGCTTAGTCAGGGTAATTGCCAGGGACACTTGCAATGGTAAATGAAACAAATTTAATACTCACAAAGACCATAAATTGGATTGTCTTGTACTCATTTTGTAGGTCAAAACATGTCTGTCATGCACTAACAAAATGAAATACTTCTGCTTCATTTTAATGCTATCCTAAAAAAAACAACTTGTAAGACTTAATCCTGTATAAATACATAGAGGTAACACAGGGGAAGACGTAGCCCCCACTGGTTTAGGAGGATTATGCTGGCTTCTATCTAGTATGACTTTCTTATAAGGTGGGAGCACCTCCACTTTAGCTGCCACTACTAATACAAAAAGAAAGTTCCACATTTCACTAAATCCACAGCCTGATAATAAAATACTGCTACATATCAGACACAGGAAGGAGCTCTATGGCAGCTGATTCAGACTTTTGAGTGGGCCATTCAGTAGCAACTCCGATCTTCCTATTTACACAGTGGGACTTAAATAAACAGGATTTTATATCAGTGATTCATTTGCAGCTTGAAGATTTCCTTAAAACCCTCATGACTCCTGCCACACCCAGCCCTTCTATTTCAATGACCCTATAAAGAAATAAGGCTGCTGCCACAATAGTTGTGCCTTACAATTCATTTTGCACAAACTCTGTACTGCCTTTATCATGTCAAAACCATAGAACTAGGACTGGGGTAAATCAACAGTAGGTATTTAGGAACCAAAAGGAAACATTATGCATTGTCTGCTTATACGACTACTTTTTTTCACATGCAATCAACTATGTGGGAATAAAACCTTGTGTTAAAATAACTTTTTTGCAACCTTGGTTTTGGTTTTAGGTTGGGATTTCTGCCTCAATTTACAGTAAAGGGATTGCTCCCCTGTACTCAGCCACTGAGTACAGTGAGGCCACTGCTGGGTACCTCAGCACAAGAGAGATATCAAGGTGCTGGAGCAAGTGCAGAGGAGGGCAACGAAGCTGGTAAAGGGCCTGGAGAATAAATCTTATGAAGAGTGATTGAAGGAGCTGGGAATGTTTAGTTGGAGGAAGAGGAGGCTGAGGGGAAACCTCATCACTCTACTTGAAAGGACATTGTAGAGAGGTTGGTCCTGATCTGTTCTCACAGGTAATTAGTGATAGAACGAGAGGGAATGGCTGTAAGCTGCAGCAGGGTACGTTAGGCTGAACATTAGGAAAAAATTCTTCACAGAAATAGCGGTCAGACACTGAAATAGGATGCCCAGGGAGATGGTTGAGTCACCATCCCTGTTTAAGAGTCATTTAGATGTGGTGTTGGGGGATACAGTGTAGGGGAGAACTTTGTAGGGTAGGGCTGATGGTTGGACTCAACGATCCCAAAGGTTTTTTCCAACCTGAATAATTCTATGATTCTATGAAATGAATGAATGTAGGACAAGAAATCAGGAGCAATGGGGTGGTATTTTGCAGAACAGGGAAATGCGCAATTACACATTCATCACAAAGGGATTCAGTGTTTACTATTTGTTCACTGGAAGTTTCTCATAAATCATGGATGAATGTAATTGCAGCACTGTAGTTACAGTACTGTACTTTAGAAAGGCATGTACTGTGATAATTTAGAGATTACTTAAGAAGTAAAAAACATGGTAAGCTATATAATTCTAGAGCATCAGGTCAGCAAATGCAAAAATGGCAAAAGATGATGTTAAGAAAGGTTTTTAAAAACCTCAGAGGCGTAGCTGTAAATCCAGACTTTAGCACAAACCACTAAAGCACGGGGAGAGAAGGAGTTCCTTAGAATGGCCCTGGTTTTGGCACAGTGCTTGCCTTTAAATAAGACACGTGGAATATGTGTTTTGCTATAACAAAAACTAAGTCAGCAAATATTTTTTTCCAAAAACAGGAGGAAAAAAGATACCACATTCAAGGTCTATATCTCCATGTCTGGGATAACGGAATCAGATTGGTGATCACTGTTTTAATCAATCTTTACAGCACACAGCAAAAAGTAAGATACAGGCTGATGGCAAGTTAGGAGCAAATCACCAGGTGACCCCTGCACTCAGAATTTAACTCAGCATATTGCATGGCTCTTTTCATACACAGCCATATACAGAGATAGCCTAGCCTATCTGTGAAGTGGCATATATACATTACAGCCATGGGTATTATAATGTAAAGCACAAGACTGTAGTTGTATGAAACAGCTTGTGAGAATGCTAAACTCTCACAAGTAAGATTTAAGCTAGTGTTGGAAATTAGTAAGCACTGTGGCTCTTCTGTTGTTTACTTTAGCTCTGTTAAATTGTCACACAGAACGATGGTAGACATCCTCAAAGCAAAGGGTTATTAACCAAACACAATTAAAAACCTTTCTGAGCTTCACTAAATTGTTTCTCATATCTAGCGCAGTGTCTATACCAAACTTTCAATTTTTAGTCCTGCATTTATGGTCACCCAAAAGAGCTCAGAACATCTGCACACAGACCAACACTGGTACAGCCCCAGCAGCACTCAGCCATGCCTGTGCACAATGCCATGGGTAGGGCCTTACAGAAGGAAGCCACCAGCATGCTCCACTCTGTCACTATGTACTCAACCCCTCCCTCCCACCAGAAGAACGAATATTACAGCCATATCCAGCTTCAGAGGGATGGGTGGAATGCATCCATAAAAAGTAATTTGGCCTAGACCTGTTTGTTTGACATGAATTTTTAGAATGTGTTAATTCCAAAAATTATCTCAACCAGTTCAGTTTCTCTCCTTTTGGTATTAGGATACCTACCTTCACCTGTTGGTATAAACTCTCTTTGAAGGCAAATGTTTATCTTCTTAGGTTGTTTTAGACACAGCAACACGGGCTCAAAAGTTAGGCTTTAATGTTAATGGCTAGAAAATGAAATTTTGAAACCCTGTAAAGTTGTGTTTTGGATGCACCCTGCGTTTCATGAGTGTCTGCTGTAACAATGATCAGAGGGCAGACAAGGTGCAAGCAGAGCGCTCCCATCTCCCTTTTCATACTGGGAACTCTTAATCTTTTTTGACAGTGTCACTTGCAGCTTTGTTTTGTGAGATGGTTTTTGTTTCAATCTCCTTTTCACGTGAATCACAATACAGGTGACAAGGGACATGTGGTGATAATTATAGCCAGATTGACAGGTTTTGTGTGCCTGTGTGTGAGCAAATAAAGCACGGCTAATAAAAAAATCTGCTTGCTAAAATATTCGGAATTTTGTTTTCTTTTTCATGTATTTATGATTAAGAAGGTTCCTTTGTGCCATCTAAAATGGCTGTAATGGAGGAGGAAAGCAAACATTAGTAGAACAACTCTAAGAGTATGTCTGCTTAGTTAATGTCTCTCTTAGTTAAGATTCCTAATTATAGTGATGTATGTTGGATTTAAATGAAGAATACAGCACTGGAATCAGTGGTATTTCCAAAAGTTCATACTTAGTTTTAGAGACGCTCCAAGCGACTCCAATTCAAGAATCAATGTATTACAAAACCTAACTCTTCATTGTTTTTGGCATTTAAAGATACTAAATGCGAGTCTCCTGAGAAGATGCAGTTCAACACATGCTCCCAGATTTTGTCACTGGAAGCTTTTAAGAACATGTAATGAATCAGTAATACCACCGCAAGCGGTATCAAAAAGCATTTGATATTATCTTGTATTTTAACAGAGTAGGAAAAGGACACATTTTTTAAAAAAAAAAATCTTAAATTTTTTACAAAGTTCTCTCTAATATGAGTAATTCCATTTGGAAGCACAGATCAAAGGACTACTTTGTAACAAGACACAAAACAGCTAGAAGTCCTGACAAGTACAGAAACTTAGACATGCTTCTTAAAGCCCAGATGCAGGGAGCCAGCATCCAGCAACATAACTGCTCCAAGAGTCCCAAAATGACTCTTTCACCTCAGCACATCCCAGTCTGGCTATGCCCCATCTCCATTTTCCATTTTATGCAGCAAATGTATCCAGCTCTTACTGTACCTAAGGCAGGAAGCATACTGCATCCTGAAATGACTTTCAAATACAATCACCAGCTCTTTGCAAAGACAACCATTCAACTTCTGAGACAACTGAAACACCCTGAATTACCTTCTCTGGTGACCCAACTTTTCTGTAAGAAGTGGTAGATTCGACAAAAAAAAAACTCTGCTGAGCATTAAACCCCTGTTGACAGAACTGTCATATTCAGTCAAGTACTTTTGATGCTGATAACAATTCAGGCTCTGTAAAATACCGGTGTTGATAGTTACATTTTTAGCTGTCAGATTATACTCTTCTATTACTAACCTGTTTTCTGCTAAAAATGTTAACTGGTTCTCTGAATTATAAAGAGAAAAAAAGTGAAACAGGAAGATATCACGGACAAAGCTGTAATTACAGAAGGTTCTGGTGACAACAGCAAGCTCTGGAGCCTTGATCTTCTGGTTAATTATGATGTCATCATCCCCTGAATGCACAATGTTTATAGGCATTTCCTTCAGGGCCTATCATTTATTCTATATATTAACATCTAGAACTATAACCATGGTACAACCTAGTCATTGGGAAAGGCCACAAACCCTGCTATGGTACGTCTCGATGCCAATGCTGTTGCTTTACTGCATCTGAGGCAGAACCAGTGAAAACACAGGGTTTTTAAAACTAATCACTGAGGTAAGTCAGAAAAGGGCTGCTAACAGGAGGTGCATTGAAGTGACTGATAGCTCCGTACTCCTGGCGCTGCGCATTTCTAAAAGCAACTGCAAAGGATGTTAATTAGTTAACCTGTACCACCGCCACAGCAGGCAAGTCAGTCTATTGGAGATACATCTCAGTTAAAATACTAAAACCTATTGACTGAAGTTTAGACGTTATGTTTCGGTTCCAAGCTATTTTTCCCATGTGGAAAACCAGAAACAGATGTGGAGTATCTGTTTCTGATTTCTACTGCAGTGTATAGATCAGGAGGAACTCTACTGAGTAAAGCCAGATTACATCTAAGTGAATTGCCTTGTAAATATTGCAGAGGATGTGGAATTAGAGTCCTGAAACTTGTTTCAGACCACAAGATCTCTCTCTCTCTCTAATGTCTTAATAACAAACTTCTCATATCTCTATTTCCAAAACGGAAGATAGTATTCCCAGTCTGAACTAACCCTTCCCAGAAGCAAACAAATATTTTTTAAGCTTAAAAATTAAGGGGTTTTGCTCCAAAGCCTCCCATGACTGTGTATCAATCATCTGGTATATTGCTGAAGAAAATGGTGTTCAAAAATAAAAGTATAGTTCTGGAAAGTCAAGTTTTTGCATTTAACAGAGTATTTGCCATTCCCCTTGAGATTCTTTCACTTCAGATTCAAGATATTGGAAATGTCATATTGTGCCTTGCTCTACATTAATAGCAACACTTGTAAATAACATAATGCTAAAACCCCTGCAGCACTAGAAAATACATAAGAAAAACTCCCAACACGAACAGAAATGTTGTTCATGTATAGGCTTAAACAAATACCATTTTAATGGTGTAGATATACACTTACCAATAAAAACATGCACCCACACAGAACCATTACTGTGCCTGGACCTGCCTGTGCACGGACAGAGCGTTTTTTTTTTTCTCAGACCTTTTGAAATCTACTCTTGAAAGATTTTTAAATCATTGTATTGGGAGTTATGACCTGATAAGGTTTCACCCGTGGAGTTGTCCCAGGAGTGGCAGATCCTGGTTTTGAAGAGGAGATGTACAAGAAGTGGCAGCAGCAGAGGAGCTGGGTGGTGAGGGCTGGGCACCTGGGAAACGCCTGATAGCAGAGGGCTGCAGGCAGCTCACCACAGTCTCCCTCAGGTGTGCCCCGCTTGCTACTTGGAGGGTGAAGTGAAAGGAAAGGCGTTTAGAATTTGCCTCCGAGAATCCCTCTGTATTATATCTACACGGTGAACTACCTTTGATGAATTTTCACTGGCAGCATACCTGAAGACCCCAACGCTCTCTCAGAGCTGGCGGCTCCCGCAACACCCGTAGCCGGCGGGGGCCCGGCCCGGCCTCCCCCGGCCCGCTCCCAGCGGCGGGGCGCGGGCGCCCTCTGGCGGGAGTTCCTGAACACAGGCCGCCAGACGGTACCAGTCGGTTAAGAGAGAAGCGTACAAAATGTTCTCCTCAAATTAAGGCTAAAGCCCTGGCAAAGGAGAGGCGAGAACGCCACTGCAAAATTTAAAACTGCACCAGTGTGGGCTGCCTTCACCCTTCAACCTGATCGGCACCGTCAGAGCCGTACCTCAGACCATGCAGCCGCACCGACTGTTCGTACAGAGAGCGAGCTGGCCAGTGGCACGCTGCTCCCACGCAAGCAGCAGGGACTCCAAAGGGCCGTGAAGTGGTCAGGCTGGCGTCACACCAACCCAGAGACAAAGACAAGTTTTGGTCTCTGGGCTCTTAGCTTGCAGGTAAGTGCATCAGCCACAAAAGCCAAATTCAAGTTGCAAAAACACGCAAGCCTGTGGTCTAGATCTGCTTCTTTCATACCAGCAAATCCACCTAATGGAGCACAAGGTATAACGTTTCCATTTCTTCAGATCAAACCCAGTCCAGGCTAGTAAATAACCACCACTCTTCTGCTTCAGTGAGTGTCAGAGAGGCACCATTTTCCACCCTGTCACTGGTTCTGCAAAACACCTGGGGGAACTGCCAGTATTCAGATTCAGGTAGTGGGTTTTGTTTTGTTGTCTTAATTGCTGTCTTGTTGTGCTGGGCTTTCAATAACATGGTCTAGTGGAAGATGTCCCTGGCCATCGCAGGGGTGTTGGAACTAGATGATCTTTAAGGTCTCTTCTAACACAAACCATTCCATGATTCTAACCTTGATAAACAGACCAGACGAGTGGAATGATTATGGCAAATAAATTCTCATTCATGGCTTCAGCAAGGCAGAGATAGTGGGCATGCAGCAGCGTACACTGAGTGAGTGTGGAATGAGAATAAATAGACAGTACCAGTCCACAGCATTTAATCCAGTCTTACAAACAGGTCTTCAAGCAAATTTTTAAAAGGATTTATGACACTGATCAAAATAAACTAAGAGGTCACCTGAGAAAGGCTATATCTAGACAGTGAAAACACTGGAACCTCTGAAAAAGATGCTCAAATTCTTTCATTCGCATCAATTGTCTTAAATAGTGTTCTGAGATGAGGCTTCATATGAAATATCATCATTTTAACGGTTTTCAACAGAAGGAAATGGAAAACATTGGTGAAATTAACCTGACAGATGAGGTAGCAGAGCTGCAATTTTAAAAGTAATATCCTTCCACAGGATCCAAGAAAAACTAAATAGTCTTGTGTTTTTCTGTAGACTCCTTATTTTATTTTCTGTTGCTTTGACTGGCAAGCCCAAATATTTTACCATGAATTTTATTACTGAGGAAAAAATCATGATTATTTCATGAAGATTACGTTGGAGATGCATCTCATACCTCTAATAGCATATTATTAATTTTAGAAAAAATGTTTATCCAGCTGTTCTTCTTACGAAAAACTCAGTAGATCAACATAACAATTATAGCTATGTTTTTTTCCATTTTGTTTTAAATTAACATTCATGGAAATTATCATTTCTGCAAAATATTTTACTCCCGTTAGAACTACAATTTCTGGTAAAGATTCCCATGAAAAAATATAGAGTGGTCATCAGTCAGAAAAAAATATTCTATTTCTGCTATACCTGTGTCACTATTTTATCATTTTCCCCATTTATGGTTATAGTGACCTGATGTCTTATTGGACCCCATGAACTAAACACTGACGAGAAAGGGAAATTATGGAAATGTGTAATTCTAGTTTACTTGGGTTTTTGAAAATATCTTTTTCATTATTTTACTGTATGAGTTCACACGCTTGTTATTTACACTCCAATACTTACATTTCAGTCTACCAGAAGGACTGAATTGCAAATTCAATCAAAACCTCTCAATGAAACATTTTAAGATACTAATCAGATCTGCTAAACATCATCACAGAGTTGCCTGCAGGTTGCCATCAAAGTTAGCAAATCTCTTGACAAGCCTGAAATGAAGGACACTTGCCAAAGTAAATGGTACTTAAGATCCTTCTAATGATCATCTGAGCAGTTTCAGGGATAGTTATTCAGGAACAAAGAGTGAACTTTAAGAAGATCCTGCTCACTCCCTGATAGCATTACCAGGAGTTACTGAAACACCAGGGCATGGTTGCTTGATTGGTATGGATGGGGAAAAAAACATAGATTTTCTTTCCAATTTATTTATAGCATAGAAAGGAGCTGCAGTCCTTTATCCCTGCTAAAGCCAGAAATACAAATGTTTGTTATGGCAGGAAACATGGGGGTTTATTCTAGACAGTAGCTGTCTACTTCTAACTGGACTGATATAAATTCTTTATAGTCCATGTAAAGAGTCTTTATGTGGTATTTAATATTCTAGCTAAGACTGACCAGTACAGAATTTGACCTGTTAACTAGAACAGTTAGATGAAACTAGTAGAACTGTCACAAGAGTAATCAATAAAGATTTATGCTGAAAAATAAAAGGGGTAGATGTTGTCTGGCTGGGAAATACAACTGAGAGAAGGTAAGAGGAATATGAAATACCTGAACTACAGGTCCCATGTGACAAAAGAGCAACGTTACAGAATGTTTTTCTTGGCCTTCACTAAACAGATGCTTTTTCCAAACGGCATTCCTTAATTAAAAGAAAAATAAAATACCATTATTCCCTTGACAAAAAAGCAAACCAAATTTCATAACCAGTACACTGGAGACTATTTGTTTTCAGGTTTCAATTTTCTGCTTTATGCATGTAG
>VZTM01026205.1:5655-16490 GCA_013400555.1 Jacana jacana | reverse complement strand
TGCAAAGGAAATTGCACTTCATATGAGGGAACAAGGGTGAACAGGTCTAATAAGTGGGCCAGTTTTAAGACTTCCGTCCTGACACAGCACTGTGGTGTCACCGCAAGAGAATAAGCTGATGCTTTAGTTCTACTGGTGGGTATTTGGCTCCAGATTTTGTTCAACCAAATCACGAGTTTAGGGGACTAAGAGTGAACTGTAAATAGCACTTAAGTTCCCAGCATATAATTCAGTTCCAGTGGAGAGAATCAAACAAGTCGGGCTTAATCCATCTGTGTCAACATGGAATTAAACTGTGGAATTCCTTATCACAGGGTGTTTCAAATACTTAAGGTTTACAGGATTTCAAAAGGCAACTATACAATTAATGTAAGAAAAATCCACTGAGAATTATTTTATGTAAGACAACTGGTTTAAAAAGTCAGTGGTTGAATGCTGGATGAATAGTCTTGAGTAGCATCACTTACAGCCTTCCTAATGAATCCTCTTTTTGAGTTTTTTGTGAACAGGACTCTGAGCTGGATAGACCTGTATTGTGATACAGTCAGACCACTCTCACATTTTTATTCATCAAAACATGCAGATGCCTTTTCTGATGGAAGCTCCCCAGCACATGTAACTCTCTGAAAATGTATGTGTGCAGAGATGTGGCTGCTACCCTGAGATGATTGACTATTTTCCACTTAATTCCATTTGAGAATCTTTAACAAAATATTCTTAATTCTCTGTTTGCTCAGAGAGTATGTAACACTTCTGGATTGGCTTGTGTTCAATAACTGTACCTTGCCTGAAGAGACTGGTTGATGTCTACTTCTAGTACAACTGTGACTACAACACCTGGGTTTTGATTGAGCCCAACCAGGTTGGACAATGTAGTTTCCACCCCCTTCAGGCAGCATGTTACTTTAGAGCAGGAGGTCCTTGTTGTGCAGGAGTTGAAAGCTGTGATTGCAGTAGCACAGACTCAGCAGGCAAGGAGGCCCTGCAGGAGCATGTCTCTCTAGCAAGGCAGAGTACCTAGGCAAAATTCAGAGGTGCAAATTTGCCCCCAGCTCATTGGGGACATGTGTCTCATTGACAAGCAAGAGATTAAATGTAACAAGAAGTTTAGGTTTAGGCAGCAAACTTTTGTGTCTCTAAGACCTTGGGGTTATATAGAGAATCTCTTAATGGCTTCTGTATACTTACCTCCATTTAGCTCAAGGAAAAGCACAAATGAAAACCAAATCCTTTTTTTTTTTCCAAATACTTTTTATATGAAGATAACAAATTCCTCTTTAGAGCATATCTTTGGAAGGAATTCTCAGGTTGTTGCTTCAAGGAAGTTAAGGATGTACTTTGTTTTCCCGAGGTTGGTATCATTTAAGGGGAAGCAAGTTGAGGGAGGAGGAGAGAAGGCAGAGGGAGGACAGCTAATATGATGTGGCAATCTACATCTCCCTGAGCAAGATAAATAAGAGTTAACCATAACAAATGGAAGATTAAACCCTGAATAATGTTTGCTGAAACCTAGAGTAATTCATAGCTACTACAGTTTGATTTCCAAGCAAACAGTTTGTTGCTAATTTAGAAGTTTGTATCAAATGACCTTAATATGATCACAGTTAGGTTCTTGCTGGAGGTATTTTAAGATATTCATGTTTGTGACGATTACTAAGCTTATTTTTTATGGCTAAACACAGCTCCTTTGAAATGTAAGTAATAAATTTTGTATATTTTATTCTGCTACAAAAAACTATTTCAACCACAACTACCACAAAGCTTTGCTACTCTCATTAAGTGTGGTGGAGGTGATGGGGGAAAAAGCTACAAATCCAGGCAGGCCTAAGCCTTCTCTTGCCCAAATTTCAAATAGCTAAAAAAGCCTTTTAAACAAAAGACCTGTCTCACCAGCATTCCACTCCTGGTAGTTTGCACTAAGAAGACATTAAATATTGTTTCAAATAGATGATAGTTTACTCACTTTTGTTCTTCTCTTTAAGTTCCAACATCCATATATCTGTACAGTTATCCACATGTGTATGGTTCAGGACAAATGCATGTACATGGAATTTAGCCTATGTAAGTTGTGCATTTTTCATATATGCTGAAAAGGATTTATTTGCCCACTCTTTTATTTTCTAGGCCGTGCATGCATCTATCTTTCTGTTAAAAAAAAAAACAAATCAAAACAGGTCTGTTGTGGAACTGTATGGACCCAGTGTTGCAAACAGTAAATGAAAAAGATTATTTTTCAACATTAGCTGCAGATTGGTACTAAAAACACATCCTCCAGTAAAGACCAGACTTGGTGTCAGAGATCTCTGCTATCAGGTGACAACAGCAATTAAATTTTTTCCATTGAGCTTCCTCATGGGGATTCTGTTGTCTTAAATATATATTTCATGCCTTTTCTCTTCAGGATAGAGTTTTATGATGTCTAACCTGTATATCAAATGAATACATAAAGCTATAAAAGCATATAAAGTCATTTTCATAAATATAGAAAAGATAAAGAGGTCAATTAATCTTGCTAGCAGACTTTGGAGTCACAATGGCAAACCTGTTATCAACCTTCCAAACCCATCCTTTGGCATACAGAGGAAAAATAAATCAATTACCAAGCATTTGCATGCAACTTTGTAAATTTTTTGCCGTTTTCAATCACGCTGTAACCTGTTAGCTAACCTGCTGTTTGGCAGTTGTGGATAAGTTAATAATTCAGAAACCCTTGAGAACTGTGATACAGAAATAGCAATTTTGCCATTTGAGGGTGTTTGGTGGAATAAATTTCTTGATATGATTATAAATTGAGACACATGCAAGCCAAGTTTGCAGATAGCCTCCAATTCTCAGGATGAACACTGGAAACAGAGGTCAGAATCCCTCATAAGCAGTCCTTCTAGACATTGCAATATTATCTTGAAGGTAAAACAAGGTGGCTGTTGCTAGAGATAAATTTGATTGAAAAAAAAATAGTGGATATTTGTCATATTTCTAAATGAATATTGAACTTTATTTTTTTGACATAAATAAGTTAGATTACTTCAAGAGTGATGATAAAATTTCAAGAATTTTCCTTTTTTTCATAAAACACTTCTCTTAGCTGCAGGTCTGCGCTTGGACTCCATTTAATTTTTTATTTGGTTTAATATTACATTGGACCATACAGGCTAGCCAAAACAGCCTCATTCACATCTGGCAAATAACTGAGCCAAATAACAAACTTGCAAGCACTCTTTGTTGGAGTTTCCCTTTCAAGTATGGGAAAGGTAGTGGCTTTGTTTGATGAAAAAAAAACAACCCACATATTTTCAAGCAGAGAAATTAAAAGACAAATGGGTTTTAATGAAGAAATTTCCTTTAGATGATGACTGGTCCTCATAATTGCTTGCAGAATGAAATATGGCTCCTGCTAAGAAACCATTTGAAAAGGGACAGAACTCAGGATTGCCCCTGAAGTGTCATAGCATTCCATTTCTGGTCTTTCATTCATAGTGCTTTCTCAATACTTTTGTTTGATGAAAGAAAAACAACACAGGGGTTGAAAACCATCCAGTTGCAGATTTTCCTTCTATAGAACGGGCTGCCCAGGGAGATTGTGGAGTCTCCTTCTCTGGAGACATTCAAAACCCACCTGGACGCCTTCCTGTGTGACCTGATCTAGGTGTTCCTGCTCCAGCAGGGGGATTGGACTAGATGAGCTTTCAAGGTCCCTTCCAATCCCTGATATTCTGTGATTCTGTGATTCAGTGAAAGTGAAGCCTACAAAGTCTTTGTAAACAGGCTGCATTCTTACAAATCATGGCCATTTTGCTAAATATTATGAGGGTTTTTATTAAAAAGAATTTTCTACTTATTTTCCTTTGCCTTCCAGAAACAAACTTTTGAGAACCCCTTTTCTCGATAGTTTTTAGATATTCTTTTTTTCCTTTTCACTTAACTGATTTTGAGACAACTGCCACTTCTACTTCATTCTTCACTTCATTTCTGTTAGCATGTCTTGCTGCATAGCAAGTTCATATCTCTTTGAACTCACCAGGATTTCATTAGTTTAACCAATGCAAATTTAGCACATCGTCTTCTAAGGTTCCACATTCTGTGGCACTATAGCTGTCCTACTGACACATAAATGTCTGGGCCAATAACTGCATACAGATAAGATTGATAGGTGACTATAACCAAGGCTTTCTTCAAAATATATTCTCCCTTCATAAAAGAGATTCTGCAGCAGCGCTGGGTGTGGGGAGACAGGAGAAAAGAGGACACGGGGAAGAAGAAAGCTTGGTGAGGGGACATCTCCCCCATAATACAGTATAATACAATAACTGTCTCTGGCCTGGCTTTATACTTTGCTCCTTCTAGTCAACATTTCAATAAAACTAAATCGTTTTCAGAAAATGTTCTGTACTTTGGAAGATAATTCTGCCTGCAGGTGTAATATTAATTATTTTATATTTTTTTTGCATACCTCCCTCATTCCTTTCTGACAGCCTGGTTTCAAGTTTCCCAAACTTTCACAAATTCTTCTGACTTATATTTCTGGATCCTATCTCCTTATTTCTGTATTTTTGGATTGAAAAAGATATAATTCATGGTAAATCAAAGAAATTGGGAGCGGCACAAGAATCTCAAAAATGGAACAGTATCTTCACCAGGTTGGTGCTAATTCTGACCATATTCTGTTCATAAATCACCATGGAACCTCAGCTTTTTCTTAGTATTATTCTACAAAAAACACTGCCAGTGAATTACTTCACTCTTTAGACATTGGGCCAATAAGACTAACAAATCACATACTGCGAAAATTCAGAACACCTTCAAACCTCGCCATGGAGAGTTTTGTTAACTACTGAAAAAATGTCGACTATACTTAAAGATGTGATCCTCAGAGCCACAGGACATTTGACCAACCAGTGAGAAGAATGTAAAAGTTGATTTCGCTTTCTGGGTGTCATTGGGGTAAATCTTTACATACAGGCCTGCCTCTGTCCGTACACTGGGAGTGGTGTAGCTTACAAAACCAGTTTAGATTTGCGGTGAAAAATATCTTCTCCCTCTAATCCTGCCAAGAGACATAAGTGCAGATAACAGAGACAAGTAAGAGAGCTCTAAGCAGATGTAGAGACAAAAAGGAAGTAAATTGCCTTTATGGGAATGGCCTTTGCCTCAAGCAGCTCTCAGAGGACATGATGGTGCTGTGGGTGGGACCTTTCAGAACTTCTCACAGAGCAGCTGAAACCTACTAAAGTCTTTTCTGAAATGAGGTTTGCCCTGCCCTGATCATAAGAGTTACCCTGTGAAAAAGTCTGTGCAGTCTGGGAAAGCTGCATTCCACTATTGTAGATTTCATAAGCCCTTTAAAAGCTGACATGCGGATTTAGGAACCCTAAATGTTTGCATAAACGTCTTTTAGCGACTAAATAATTGCCCCCTGAAGCACCCCAAAAGAAGCCAAAGGAAACAGAAATCACCATCTACAAAAGATTAAAACAAATTTCTAGTTTCTCAGCCAAGCCGTTTTGCAGTTACTATAAGCCAAAAAAAATGTTAGGAAAATTTTCAAGAGGTGAAACTGCTTCCTTTTTTGAGCCCTCATGTCTCCCAAACATCTTGTTGAATTTACCTCAAACTTTCCATTAAACTTCTACTTTGGCAGAATAATACACTTATGAAATTTCAAGCAGATTCGTTCGGTCTGGTAAAAGGCAAAGAGGTAAAAGGCCTAACCTAGGGTGGAAACCTGATTTCCAACTGATCTGTTGAGAGAATATAACATGAGAAGTCTGCCAAAGTGAACCAAGAGTATTGGGTTGTGTATGATATACTTGTTTCTATACAGTACTATCTAGTGCCATTCAGACTGCTGCCAGAGCTTAAATCCAAAGCTTCACTTAGATCACTCTTCAGCATTTTGTACTACCAGCTGAAACAAGCACTTCAGGTAAAAAATATAGCACCATTCTATGTCTTTAGCAGTAATGGCAGAAAAAAGTGGCTACACCTGTTATTAGCATAATCTTCTGGAAATCGGATTTTTCTTAAAGGTTATTGATATGTTTTATACTCAAATTCAAGTAGCACCCTCTGCTGGCCAGTCTACATTGATCTACTGCCACTGGTAACAAAAATGCATCTTGCTTTAAATAAAATATCTGTATAATGGTCTATACTGGAAATTGGGGGAGTTAGAGATTAGTGTAAAAATGTTGAGGTGGGTGTAAGAAACAAAAATGCATAGAGGCACTGGGAAAAACTATATGCCATGTTGAGGAGTCCAACTCAATGAATTTTGATGGAGCTTCGCTATTCAACACAAGACAGAGTTTGGCCATAAATTTCTGGTTAGCTTCATATTTGGATTTCAACAGAAGCTGAAAGCCTAAACAGGAAACTACCTGTTCTTTTCATTCACATGGATATTTTCTCTTAGAGCAGTAAAGGTATACAGCTTTTATAGAAATCTTTGGAAAATCAGCTCATGGTTCCCTCTAGGGTAGTGCAAGAGATGCATACATTGATTCTGCAGCACAAGTTTGCATACTCAAGTGCTGTGGTTTTGGAGGCTTATGCACAGACAATGTTCAGGACATACACATACGTCAAGCAGGCATACTAGACAGATTGCCCTTCCTTTCACTCTGCTTCAGAGCCCTCAGTGGGTTCTCTCAAGGTTGAGAGAAATTTGGCTGTTACTGCTTTAACCTCCATGAATGCCTGATGTCATTTACTCACACATCCTGGCAAAAACTTCTGACTGATCTCTCCCAGTTGTTCTCTCTTTCTCTCCAAGGAAGTTTCGTCTAAGTGCCTATTTTGTTCTTAGTTTTCCATCTGCTTTTCCATCTCTTCCCAGGAGTGCTGTGACATGACCAACCAGAAACATTACACAAAAGACTAAAGACAGTTTGTTAGAGGAGGAGGAGTATTTGGCACAGCGATGCAGGAATGACCTGGTAATGTGGCGTTTGGCTGAGAAGTCACTTTTCTGAGAGCCAGCACTGAACAGCACTGAAATCAGTGAGGGTTTTCCAGGCAGACTCGGTCACCTTGGATCAGGCACACAGTGCACATATGGACCCGGTTTGCTCAACTGTGCCTGCACTATCCCACATTTTATCCACTATCACTTTTTGAAGGGGTTAAGGAAAACCTGAGCCTTACATCCAGTGCTCCACTGTTTATGATTCTTTTCCAGTAATGAGATTAATATGTGACTTTCTCATCAGTGTAATTTATTGTTACTGTAGATTTATATTTATATTTTTTCTTTGCTGTCAGTATATTAACCTCAAAGAATATGCAACCACTTATCTCAAATGCAGGAATTAATTTTGTTGGTTTTGTTTGGGTTTGTTTTGGTTTTAAAAATAGGAATCTACAGTTTTGCCTGGGCTTAATATACTAGCTCACAATATGGTTTACTACTCTACTGTATTTGTAGAAGAATCATCATAAGCTGAGAATAAAGCATATCTCGAGGAAGTGAACTCCTTAGTGTAACTGATACAGAGAATTTTAGTAGAAAAATCTAATTTAAAACAGTTCTAAAAATCACAGAGTTAGTTTGCATTTGGTAAATTCCAATGCTTCATTTCTTGCTTGTATCATATGGAAAATCATGTAATTATTTTTAAAAATTCACATATTCAATAGCTTCTGTGAGAAGATTTTGCTCTCACTAATGCATAGTTAGTTATAGATGACAGGAGGAGCAGCATTACAATGTATTTGCTTTTCATGGCTGGAAATGGCTCAGATTTCAAAGCTGGAATCACTTAGAAGTGGCTACTCAACTGTGTCATGGAACAGATAATAACTTCTCTGTTTGCCTTAAAAATGTGGCCTATGAGTAATGTCAAAACACTTTTATTTTACTGAAATATAACCTGATTCTGTAATTTTAGCTTTACTTAGGAAAGAATTGGTTTGTTGAAGAATTCACACAGGCCTATTTTCAGTTGTTACAGAAATGCATTGGAATACATCTAAAAAAAAGGTACAATTTCATCTTTATATAGAAGATTTTCATAACACTCACAGTGGAATCAAGTTATATTTTTGTATTTAAAATGCAATACTGTCATGTCTTTCAAGGCAAACTTTACATATAATTTTCTATTATCCTTAGATGATAGAACACGCTGGTGAAGAGTTTTCAAGAGTATATTGACTAGGCATAGCAAGAAAGATTTAGATTATGATTTCTTTGAGTTGGAAACATTTCAAATCATGCGTTTTTTTCTATATTTGCAACCAGAAAATGGCAGGAATTCTTCTCAAAGCTATTGGATTGGCCACTTAACTTGCACTTACCTGTAAGAAAATCAGGGTGTTCTTATAATATGCTAGCCATTAGTCTGGAATAATTTTGAAACAGGCTTGTCCTAAATATTCCTGTATTTTTTTGACATTTGAAAGTAGTCTGACATGTACAATAAATTTAAAGTTATTTTATTTAAAGCTGTGCAGAAAAAGGGCTTTTGTAGTTGGAGTCATGATTTCAAAATTTTTATTCATGTAAACCAGAGAAGACCTCTTCAGTTTTGTCGTCATCAGTGCAGGAAAGATCTGAATAAAATCCCCCTCCCCCATTTTTGAAACATTCAATACAAGCTTTTTTTTGGAAAAGTGAAAATTTGAATCTTTAATATTTTTTGTATTCTATTAATGTATTTTAAAGTAACACCATTACAAAATCAATATTAGAGGACATTTTGAAAAGCAAATTAATGTTTATTACCTCTCCAAACTTAATGAATACGATTGTGTACTCATCAAAATTATTTTCCTAGCTTTTCCTTTCTGGGGAAATTTCTGTTCTCTTTGCACAATCTCTGGACATACAAATAGATTTTGGAAAAACAAGGATGTTTCCATTGAATAGAATGGTAAGGAAGTTATGGTCAGGAAGCTTTGAGGACAGTCCTTGAAGGAAAAGGCTCAAAATTCAGGAGAGATTAGTTTTTAAAACATGGAAGTCCTGGACATAGGAAGGAGATAGTGATGTAACTAACAGACAGGTGAGTGAATTTAAAACCATGACTAACTAAAAATCTGTGATTAATTAGTGTGAACTGGAGTGAGAAGCCAGAGTTAGAGCAAATGAAAAGGAGGTAAGAGGTTACAGTGGGTAGACCAGAGCAGCACTTGGTGTCTGAAGTTACATTTGATAATACATAGGTTTGCAACTATTTTCCATAGGTTTTCTTTTCTCAGCCTCCCAAATACCTATCAGCATATCCGTCCTTTTCTTGTTTCTCCTTCATAGAACTGTTGCTTCTCTGATATTTATTACTCTCCTTGCTAGCCCTCTTTCCCTGACCAAAATCCATGAGTTTTCCTGTCTAATCAGCAGGGCAGGGGGATATTCACATGATCATGGAATTAGCTTTGTGAGCTACTTCACCAATAAGCTCTGACACAAATCCTATGAAGAATCACATGTGTGTCCTTAGCATGTGTCTGACAAGCCACACAGCAGTACAGAGTTTATCTCAATATGAGCAATGGTCTCTTTTTTCATGATCAAGCTTGTTCCCTGCTTCCAAATACTAGATTACCTCAGAAGATCATAGAATCATAGAAGAGTCCAGGCCAGAAGGGACCACTAGGGTCATCGAGTCCAACCTCCCCACAGTCACCAGGGTCACCTCCAACTAGACCAGGTTGCCCAGGGCCTCATCAAGCCTCACACTGAATATCTCCAGTGAAGAGGCCTCAACCACCTCCCTGGGCAACCTGTTCCAGTGGTCCACCACCCTCAGAGTAAAGAACTTATTCCTAATATCCAATCTAAATCTACTCTACTCCAGCTTGAAGCCTTTGACCCTTGTCCTGTCACTGCAGACCTGCATAAACAGACCTTCCCCAGCCTTCCTGGAGGCCCCCTTCAGGTACTGGAAGCCTGCTATTGGGTTTCCCCATAGCCTCCTCTTCTCCAGGCTGAACAACCCCAGCTCCCTCAGCCTGTCTTCATAGCAAAGGTGCTCCAATCCCCTGACCATTTTTGTGGCCCTCCTCTGAACCTGCTCAATCAGGTCCGTGTTCTTCCTATCTTGAGGGCTCTAGACCTGCACACAGTACTCCAGGTGAGGTCTCACCAGAGCAAAGTGGTAGAATCGCCTCTCTGGATCTGTGAACAACACATCTTTTGATGCAGCCCAGTATGTGATTTGCCTTCTGGGCTGCAAGTGCACACTGCCTGCTCATCCAGCTTCTCATCCATCAGCACCCCCAAGACCCTTTTCTCTGGGCTGCTTTCTAATACCTTATCCCCTAGTCTGTATGGATAGTGAGGATTGTTCAGGCCCAGGTGCAGAACCCTGCGCTTGCTCTTGTTGAACTTCACAAGGTTCACCTTGGCCCACCTCTCCAGCCTGTTCGGGTCCCCTCTGGATGACATCCAATCCCTCTGGTGTATTAACAACACCACACAGTTTGGTGTCATCTGCAAACTTGCTGATGGTGGACTCAGTCCCTCAATCCATAGTGTAAGATGGTGCTTACATTGTGCTTATCATTTTATCTTTAATAGGAGGAGAGGCAGTCCAGTCTGGATGTGTGGAAGGAGGACCGTGCAGTTACAGGCTACTTCACTTTCATGTGAATAATGTTATTCAGTGTCCCTTGTCACTCCCCTTGAAAATCCCTCACACCTTTCAAGCCATCCCTCCCTAAAGTTGTAGTCCCAGAGCCTGGGAGTCCAACGAGTGGAGAGTTGGGAGGTCCATCCCTGAAAATGCAGTGGGAGAAGAAGCAGATAATGAAAATGATGGTAGGAGGGGGACTGTTTTGGGGGACTGATATCAGTACAGGGATGATCACAGGCTATACATACCACTAAAGCCAACTGC
>VZTM01026174.1:1060-15477 GCA_013400555.1 Jacana jacana | reverse complement strand
ACAATATGTTTGGTGTTAAAGAGATAACCTGTGTCTAAACTTCTAAAATTCGGTATAATAAACAATTGTGTTGATCTTGAAATCATGGTTGGCTCATTAATTAGTTGGCTGGAGCTGATACTAGATCAGCTAAAGAATGATCTTTATGTTTGCATTTTCTAAATATTTTTGTGAAACCTGTTACTTGTGTTCAAAAAACTGCTATACCCACTTATTGCTAATGAAGGGTATACTGATACAGCAGTTTCTGTTTACTTAGAAATTGAAATTTGTTGTATCTTAAAGAACATAAAAAGTAGCAAAAAAATAGCATCCCATCCTGAAATTAATGGCGCTGTTCTGCACAGGCCTGGTTATCCCTAAGCCTGGTAGGCTCGCTGGTTTCTGTTAATTCTGTGTATGTGTGTGCATGAGAAACTTCCTAGGATCCCAACTGAGAAATGAACCCACTTGCTTTTTTCAGAAGCTGAATCTTTGCATGGCACCTGCATTATGAACTCCTGCTTTCCTGTATTCTCTTTGTGAATATCTAACAAGTATAGAGAACTTTTCCTTCAGGCATCAGTGAGGACAAAACCAAAAGGAGTTTAGCAAGATTCCAAGTCCTTTGCTTATCATAGAAAGATTCTAAGTGATCTTTTGATATGAGATCCTTAAAATATTTGAGAAGCACCTGCATTTTTTGTCTGAGTTTCTCATTCTACAAACCTAACTACTGGGCTTTTCGGTACACTTTTTCTCAAAGACTGGGGGGGAGGGCAGATAAATTACCAGTACTTTATAGACAAGAGAGTCCTGGTATTAACTTTTTAAGCTGTGAATGGTAGTTGTAAAATTGATATAACAATGTCTGTGTTGGTAAATAGTGCTCTAATTTTAACCTGGGTAGGCTTAAATTTAGCAAATGAAGAGAGTTTAACATGCATTAAAGCATTTCTGGGTGAACATGTATGTAAAACTCCTAATCAAAAGCATGGCCTTACATAAAAATAGGTACAAAAGATGAAATATTATCATTGTGTATATATGACTTGTCGTACTTTCTCAGTACTAGTGGGATTGCTTTTATACCACTAGCCAATACCAGTGTCTGATTATCCAGTGAGTTGATGTCTCTCTAAAAATAGACATTTATCTCTTCACATTTTCAGAGCTAATATCTACAGCAATTTATAGCTACATTTTTATTAGTTCACAGTCTCACAAACATTATAGCAACTCAATAAATAAGGAAGATTGGAAACTAGTACTAAAGAATGAATAGCAAGAAAATAGGAATTCTGATGACCTACATTCCTGAGTTAATTATGCAAGCCAGCTCCTGTTGTTACAGATGGAAGACTATAATGTCTAGATTCAGAGATGTGTAGGTGCCTAACTCCCAGTGAATTCAAATGAGAATTAGGCTCCTAAGTACCTTTCTGAATCTGGGATAAAGTGATTTCAGCAGCATTCGGTGTCATTAGTGTGGAATTTCTGTTCGCCTAGATGCAATTATTTTGCATTTGCTCTGTCTTAGTAAAAATAAAACTCTGGCTGTGGAGTTAATTTGTTGTCTATAAATGGTCTGTGATTTTACACTTTTGAAAGAGAAACCTTAAAAGAAACCCTGTTGAGAGAGTGTAGTTGTGATTTGAAGAAAAACCATTTTTCTCCAAGATGCACCCCCATGCCTTGCTTCGATTGCTTGCAGCAATTTCAGCCATTACTGCACAGTCTGACTTAGAATGCAGAGGGAGCAATGTGTCTATATATTAGTAAGGCCTTTCATTAAATCTATACTTTTTAAAATAATTGGTTCTTTTAATCTGTAATGGAACATGGACTTACAGGCTGCCTGTGATTAAAATTAAACCTTATTTGTCTTTTAATATGGTGCTATGTTCATCTGTAATTGAGTAGGGATCGATGCCAGCCCTGTGATGGGCAGTAAGCTTATCCAACATGACGGAGATAGATTTCAGGGAAGACAGACTTTGCTGTTTCTATGTTCAAGTGGGATGAGTAGACCATATCAGCAACATTTAATTATTTTGTAGGTAATTATTCATTTGAGGGACACAAGTTTCAGAGTAGTATTGGAATAGAAGGAAGACCAATACAATTACTGTTTGGCTAAGTATGCTGTTTGCACTGGTAGCTGGAAAGTCATAATGAGCTTTTCATTACATTTGAATAAAGGAACATTTTATTTAATAATAGAGGCTCAGACTAATGTTTCATATAACAATGCTGACTTGGAGGAAAAAGGAAGAAAACAAAAAAGGCAAAATAGTAATCAAATGATGAATCAGTAGCATGAATTTTTTCCGTATTGCAGTTTGGGACAAGTATCTGGGTTTTTTTTCTCTGTTTTGTTAACATCCTTTGCTCTTGTAGAATTGTACAACAACTTAGTTTGAGAAAGACTTCAGGAGATCATCTGGGTTAGCCCCCTTGTCACAGTAAGTCCAGTTAGACCAGGATGCTCAGGGCTCGTCCAGTTGAGTCTTAAACACATCCAAGGATGGAGATTCTTTAACGTCTCTAGGAATTCTGATCCCTTATTTTACCACCCTTGTGGTAAAAATAAATTATTTCCTTTTACTGTCTGACAAGAATTTCCCACATTCAAAAATGGTTTTATTGCCTGTTGACCTGTTGCTGCGTTCCTCTGAGAAAAGTGCGTCTGTTTTTTCTCTGTATCCTCCAAGCAGGTAGTTGCAGACAGCAATAAGATGTCCCCGTAGCCATCTCTTCTCAAGGCTCAGCAAACCAACCTCTTGATGCCTTTTCATGTATGCTGTATTCCCCTGCCCATCCCCATCTTGTTGGTCTCCACTGGACTAATTCCAGTGTGTCAGTATTTTTCTGTTATTGGGAAGCCCAGAACTGGCCATACTCTGGTCTAACCCGTGCTGAATTGCAAGGAAGGATCACTCCCCTGGACATGCTGGCTGCACCCTTGCTAATGCAACCCACGATAACTTTGTCTGCCTTTGCTGTGAGGGCACATCCCTGAGTCACTTTTTGCCTACCAAGACCCACAGGTCATTTTCTGACTGACTCCTCCAAGCAGTCAGTGCCCCCACTCCTGGTGCATGGAGTTATTTCCATCCCAGAGGTGAGACTGCATTTCCCTTTGCTGAGTTTCAATAGGTTCCCATGAAGCCATGTCTCCAGTCTGTCCACCAGAATAGCATCCCTGTCCACCAGCAGCCCCTCAAATTGTTGTCATCCTTAGGCTTGCTGAGACTGCACTTTGTCTCGTCATGCACCTGCGTTAATGAAGACAATTCCCAGTATTGGTCCCTGTACTGATCCCTGAGAGACAGCACTGCTTACTTGTTGCTGGTTGGAAATTCCAGCACTGATGATGACTTTTTGAGGCTGACACCCCAGGCAATTCTCTACCCACCTTGTTGTCCGCTTTTCCAGCCTGTCTCTCACTATTTGATGAGAACTATGGGAGACTGTGTCAAAAGCCTTACTAAAGTCAAGGTATCCTACATCTACCAACTTCACCTTGTCCACCAAGCCAGTCACTTCATGATAGCAGTGATGAGGTTGGTCAGGTATTATTTGTCCTTGGTATAAACCCAGGCTAGTTGCTCCCAACCCCCTTCTTGCCTGCCATCTTTTTATAAATGGTTTCTAAGCAGATCTGCTCCATAACCTTCCCCAGAACAGAGATGAGGCTGACAGGCCAGTGCCTACTGGGATTTTTCTTTTTGCTCTCTGCTTTGCCCTTTATTTTCCACTGATCAGAAACCTATCAGGAACTTCCGCTGATTGCCATGACCTTTCAAGGATGATAGAGAGCAGTCTCAGAGTGATAGCAGGCCACATCGTTCAGTACCCTCAGATGCATCTCACATTATCCCATGAATTTATATGTGTCCAAGTAGGTTAAAAAATCTCTAAGTTTATCTTCCTCTGCTGCGGGTACTGCTTCACACCCACAGGAAATATTGGAAGGAACTACTACCTTCAAAGATGGAAGAAACTAATAAATCCTCCCAAATGTTACACAGACTTTCATAATGAATATGTTTCCACCCAGCTTGAACAGTCTTACTTGAAAATGTGTTTCTATATATGAACCAGTGTTCAGGAAAACTACATTTCTTTTACTGCATTTTCTGTGTCCCCTGCACCGTAAACAATTGTTAGCTTTATGCTGCTTGCTAAGATATAAATATTAATATACTACTAGTGATACTAACAGAGGAGAAACTCAGTTTTATTAGCAGTATCTGTGATCTGGAAGGTCTATGACTAGAGCAGGTATTATTTACCTGTTAGAATTTTCATGTTTAGAGATGAAAATTTTCATATTTAGAGAGCAAATAATAGTGACTTTATGTCTTCTTTTCCATGGGAAAGTGCAAGTTGAGGTATTAGAATGGACAAGCTGTAAAACTAAATGCTTTTTTGTCTTGGTCTGGATAGATTATACTTGTCCATAGTGTCAGTTCTCTGTTCATTTATTTCTGAGTATTTTTGAACCAAATATATCTCTGTGTCTATCCAACTGCAATATCCATTGAAATTACACTCATCATTTCATTGGGAGGTGGTATATGGCACTTGATCTTCATAACTTCTCACAGTGGCCTACAGATAACGTGAAAATTCTTTTTCACCTTAGGAAACAAAAGACATTAAGACTCTTAACTAACTTTTGCTAAGTTTAGATTGTCAGGTTAACACTGATAATGAGCATTAATAACTTTATCCTTTTGCCTGGAGTATCATTAGTATGATCCGTAGTTTATTTTATCTTGGTCTGGTAGGAATTGTGGCTATAATCAATGAACTTTTTTAACATTAGGAAACTGTAAGACATTTCATTTTCCATCATGATAGTTTCAGAAGCTACTTCGTCAACCATTGAGTTAGATGTTGTCATGTGCTTCCTATGAAGACATTTTTAATAGCTTATATGAGTAGCTCAACTTATTTGGACTGTGTTGTTAAGGTAAGAATGACTGAGAAAGAAAAGCATTATTTTTTCCTTTGTTCTTTTAATGCAGTTCCCCAGATCAATACGTACCCCCCAAGTACATAAGAGGACTTCCAGGTGATGAGAAGATGCCTCACCCAGGGGAATGGATTCAGCAATTTATAAAACTTCTCACATTCACCCACATATAACACTTTCCTTTTCTGTTCCTGCTGCAGAGAGTGAGAACATTTACAAGAGTCAGATTCTAATCCAGTTATGAATTAATGCCATATTTTCATGATAGCTTCAGTTTTATGAAATGTTATGCAAGCTTTTTTTCTGGTGAGTGTTAATTCTCAGTTTGGTAGCACTTGGTTATAAAATGTTGTCAATACTTGCTTCACCAACTTAATGACCAGTTCTCATTTAGTTCTAATTACAGCTAATTATTATCAAACTAGCAGCTTGTTCTAGCCAAAGCCTTTACCACAACAGCAGTCATAGTTCTAGTCTCTGTTTTAGGAGTTGTTGGTCAGCAGAAGGAGCTGGCGCTAGAATCAAAGACGTTTTTGCAATAGCTTCGGAGCTTTTGACACGAAGGGACTTCTCAGATCGTCTGCCAGAGATGTCTGCCCTAATGCAGTAAAGCCTGTTGAATGCATAGATATGATCATTTCCTTCATGCAGTACTTTCCATTTTATAACAACACTGTGACAGTAACCAGTGCCATTTAGAGGATTGCTGTATTTTAACGGTTCAACTCACAGAACATTTGGCAGCTTCTTCCCCACCACACTTGAGGCATGCAGTAAGAACTTGCTCAGAAATGCAGCATCTATCTCTTAGTATTCATTGATTCTAGCCATGCAATTTTACTGATTCATCCAGTTTTCATAACATCCAAGTGGTAAGTTGCACATAATTTACACAGATAAATTACCCACAGCTGCGGTTTTAAAAACTTGGGTAGCTTGGGTCAGTACTTACAAGTTGTAGCTTGAAAGTTTCAGCAATTCCAGTTCTAAATATTTTTCTCACACTTTCTTCCATTGGTTATATAGAATAAGCACAGTCTAACAGAACATAAGGGATGATAAAATAATAAATAATGTAGAAAAATGTTATGATTTAAAAAGCTAGAGCACTTTAACCAAGCCATCTTTTTTGAGAGCACTGAGGAACATTTTATTTCCAAGACTTGAAATAAGCTGTAGTGAATTGCTTATAAAATATTAAACTTAATCTACATTTTGTATTAAGACATTGAGATGTTCCTCAATGCTATATCTAAGAGGTATTGGAAGGAGAGAGTGAGTATTGTTTTGGTACACAGATTGTTTTGACAGCCGTCAAGTATATTCTAACTAGAGGTGAAATGCTCTTGTGTATTGCTGTGTTCAATTTGTGGGGTTTTCTGTAGAACTCATAATTGAATTTCTTTTTCTTTTCTTTCCTTTTATTTTCTTTTATGTGCATACTTGTAACAAAGAATGAGTGCCAACTGTTCACCATAGCTAAGTCTGAAGGAAAAACATTAAAATTAAATTCTTAGAACAGGATGGGGTAACATCAGAACCTTGGTCTTCTTTAAACTGGCAATTAGCATGTTGTTCACTTAAATCAAATGAATTCTACCAACCTCACATTAATCAATTATCAGCGAAGGCAGGAAAAAAATTCTGAAAGTATTCATAGGTAATTGTTTCCTTCAGGAATAAGAGTGTTGGTCCCAAATAATCACTATATTCCTACCATGAATTTATAGCTGTAAAATCTGGAATGACACGCGATTACAACTGTCAAGCTAATCTTTCCTTCAGAGATGTTGTATATTCAGTTTAGATTTTTTAAGTAATTTTAAAAGTTTTGGTGAACTCTTACAGAGCTATACT
Source organism: Jacana jacana (assembly GCA_013400555.1). Classification (NCBI taxonomy): domain Eukaryota; kingdom Metazoa; phylum Chordata; class Aves; order Charadriiformes; family Jacanidae; genus Jacana; species Jacana jacana. The sequence continues at coordinate 8,657 of VZTM01026174.1, read as the reverse complement.
TACCAGCGACAACAAATAAATTCACAACATTAAGTAACCTGTGTTTGCAAAAGAAACTTAGATTCTACTAGGAATTTTAACCAGCAGTACAGATCTTCCTGATAACCTTTTTCGCGAAAAAAAAAAGCTAAAATTTTGTCCTACTGGAATTATGGCTAGTGAGTAAATGACCAAATCTACAGCCTAATACTTCAGAAAGGTTTGGAGGTTTTAAAGCTGTTAATGGGTTTCCTCATTGTTTATCACTTTTGCTCTTTTCAAAAGTCATAACAATTGAATACTTTGATATGACTGTTTGCCCAAAAAATAATCTTATCTAACAAAAATGAAAAAAATTAAACAACACCATAATTATTTGTCATGATCTTGAAACAAAGTATGGATTTTTTTTTTAAATTCGTGAACTGCTGCGAATATACTCTTGAAGATACCTTTATCTCTCAGAGTTAAATAGCATGTATTATTTCAAAGGCTGATACAAATTGGCTGTCATCAGGGAAAGTTTCTCACACTAACTTGTAAAGAATTTTTCTATTTCAATTATTCTCTGTTAGACTCTCAGATTTTAGATAAAGGAGTTGGTGTGTATGTCTCTTAAGCTTTGCTTTCATTCTGGCCCACTTAAATGTGATGTTCGTCCATGGGAATATCAAAGCTTGCTTCGACTACTGATCACCGCATCTACTCCCATTACTCACCTCAGAGTCCTGCTAACATAATAGTGAGCAAAGGGAGGCTTGTTTGCTTTCGTTATATGCAGGAAACGGTTGTGGAGCTGTAGATCCAGCATTCATAATTCAAAAGACCAGGAATTTAGAGTAGAACTTGTGATTATGTAAAAGTTATGATTTAAATTGAGAGGTTTATTTGGGCTTTTTTGCGTACCTTTCTTGCACAACAGCAAAGTTGGTAACTAAGGATCCAGAGAGGATGTGGAAAGAGAAAAGCAGAGATCCCACAAAGCAGATGTTTGATTAAACAGGGAGGCACATTATCTGTCACTTGAATGTTGGGATGCAGATATTTATCTCCATTTGTGACTGGACGATTATTAAAACGTACATCTAAATAATAAACTTCAGGTATGAAATGAAATGGTTTATATCTCCGTCGCTGTAGTGAAAGCGTAATAAACATGCCAGGTTTTACCAGTGTTAAAATCTCTTGACCACAGAACACTGGTGTACAATTGCTAATAGGGAATTCTCCCAGAGAATTCAGAGCAGTGACATTGCTGGATGGCATTGCTGTTCTAACACGTGGTCCAAGTATTTCAAGACTAGAAGGATGCATGTTTGACAGCAGTCCTTCACTTCACCTACAAGCAAATTAGAGCAGCTCGAAACTCACTCCCTTAATGACAGCTGATCCATTTGTAGTGGTGTAAATGCCATTACTCTGCCTTGGAGATGCTATGGTAATCTCCAAAGCAATACAAAAAGTAGTTATGAAATAGTAGCAACGTATTTGTGCATTTGTTTGCACAGATGTTTGTTTTTTTGAAGTGAGAAACAAAGAGTGGTAGCCAGTTATAAATTGGGCAAGCATACAGTAATAAGAGTGTAGAGCAAAAGACTAAAACTGCTGACTGCCCTCCGAGCAGTTGTATTTACAAGAGAGTGAAAGATAACAGTAGTTGCATGCTCAACCATGGGTCTGGGGGGTTTTGGTCGTTTTTTTTTTTTCCTTTAGAAATGCATATAGTGCTATTGTGCCATGAAAAAGTGAAATGTAAAAATGCATATAAATGAAGAAATAAAATTTCAGGAACCATTTAAAAAGTGCAGATAATTAATTCCAAAGTTCTCTGTGACTTTCAAATGTGTTAATTTATCTTAATAATGGCAAATTAAAAATACTGCTTAATATTTTTAAAATAAGAATACAGTTGCTATTAATTTGTTGTTATGAAGTTGAATATTATAGAATTAATTATTTTCTAGAAGTTATCAGCTGTATATCATGATACTCATTTACCACAGAAACAGCAACTGATGCAATTTCTTGCAAGAATGAATTAACCTCTGTTCAGTATGCTTTAAATAATAATAATAAAAAAGACACCCCCAAAAAAAAGTTTAAATTGCCTCTATTGACACTTGCAATAGCAATTTGTTGATGCCTAACATCATTCAGCTTGATACATCTTCATAAATTGATGGGGAAAAATTACCAACAGTGTGAAAATTCAGTTGTGGTGTCTGTTAAGACATGAAGAACATTTTGGTATCTTTGAATTGTGTTACAACACAGAAACCAACTCTCACAAACAAAAAAGCCCCAGAACCTTCGCTCATTGATTTTTAGAGTTTAATACAATTTGACTATGTAAATCTGTTCAGAAAAGATCTAATCAGTTAAGAAAAAAGTTGCTAGAACATTTTTCCTACTGCACTGTGTCCACTGAGGACAGGGTGTGTATTTCAGAAAACTCATTAGTGAAACCATCTGTTCCTCTTTCCTTATGAGCTCTGCAACTTGGTGTGACTTCTCTGTCTCCAAAATATCTATTGTTCTGATCACAAAGAGTGCTATCACTAAGAGATCTTTCCAAGGATCATAGATGATGGGTATTTACACATGGTTCATTCTTCACAGAAATGTCTTGTAAATAGTTTAAAAGCTAATTAGTCTCTCTGAAATCTGTGAACTTAGCACCTGAGTCTGTTTAAATTTCAGCAATTCTTAGGGAGTTATTGACCCCTTTAAAAAGTGCTTGTCGACTTTATAGCCCCATAAAAATAACAGTAGTGCTGCATCCTTTATTTCTCTTCATTTGTGGGGGAAGGGGGTATTTTTTTTTATTTTGTTGACTAGTTGCTGAGTTGTTTGGGGTTTTTTTTTGAGGTTGGGCTGCCAGCTGTCTTTCTAAAATGGGACACTGTTTCTGGGGATGAAAGAGGTGTGTGAGCCCCTATACCATAGTATTTTTAAATGGTCTGCAAGATCATGTAGAGAATAAGTAAAAGAGGGATGTTATTGCTATCTTGGTGTATTTCCAAAAAACCTTTATGCAGCAGGAATGACTGGCATATATAACTGTGTAATTGTTAAAGCAAAAGAAGAGAAACCTAACTGAGCATGTTGCAAAGTTATAAGTAACTGAAGCTATTATGAATCTATAAGGTCTTCCTGGAGCCTTCTTTTCTCCAGGTTGAGCAACCCCAGCTCTCTCAGCCTTAATAGGAGAGGTGCTCTATCCCTCTGATCATCTTCATGGCCCTCCGCTGGACCCGTTTCAACAGGTCCATGTCCTTTCTAAGTTGAACACTCCAGAGCTGGACACAGCAGTCCACAGGGGGTCCCACGAGTGCAGAGCAGAGGGGTAGAATCACCTCCCGTGACCTGCTGGTCACACTTCTCATGCAGCCCAGGATGTGGTTGGCTATCTGGGCTGCCAGTACACACTGCAAAGTGCCCGGAAGGCAAATGATTCACTCCTTTTAATTATTTTAGTGTATAAACACATATCAGTGTGTTGATTCTGAAGATTTTTTTTTGTTTTATTCAGTGCTTTACCTGTGTTACCAAACATGCATGTTGTATTAGCCCTCAGAAATTCAACAGTGGTTTTTCAGTTTGCTGGAGTAGCAGCAGCTGATGGGCCATGTAACATAAAGTGAAGGTGCATCACTTGTCTTTTTTGAGATTCATTCTACAGCATGAATGGAACAGCGTTCAGGTGTGCGGATATAACTCAGAAAGGAGAATTTTTAAGACTTGCTGTGATGTTATTGTTAATGTGAAGGTAAAAGTTTGCATAACATGGTTTTTGAAAGCACCTTTACATTTGGGAGATTCACAAAGCAGCATGATTTATGGCTATTACGGTTTAGGAACCAGTGAATAAATAAAGGTTTTCAGTGATAAAAGTTGAAATGACAATGTTACCATATTCAGAGATCAAATCCTTCACCATCTTTATGTTAATGTAGAAATGTATGTTTATCTTCATGATGAAAACTGGCATATGAACAGATGAAAAGGTATATGCTAACCTGAAATCATAATCACCTCTTTCACCCAAGTATAGAAACGGTCAACATTTTTGAGTTTTCAAAATCTTTGCCTGAATAGAAAAAAAAATTCAAAAAATAGCAAAAGCCACTTTTTCCAGTGCTTGATTCCCTTGCTCACAAACAGATTCAGTTCACTGTCATTCGGCTTGCAGTTGTTGTGGTTTGCTCCTTGCAGACGTTGATACGTGGCACATTGTGATATTGAGGCCTCAGATTTTCAAAATGAATGGATAGTTTTAGATCATTTACAGTGAAAATTAAATTTGTCAAATCCTGTTGTGGTTCTAGGCTTAGATAAGTATTCTGTAGATAGGCTTAGCATTAGCACTGAGGTAATCACGTTAAAACATTACTATCCTGTTATACCAAGTGAGTCACTAGATGATGGAATTTTTTACCTTTTTGATGTAGACAGTGTGTTTAACTAACAAAAACATTACAGTCATATTGCCAATTAATGAACAGAGTTGTCAACTGCCTCATCTTGGCTATTTTCTCTCTTAATAATTCACATCTCAAAAAATTCTTACATCTACTGAATCACAATATGGTGATTACTTCCATAAATATTGCACATTTTATAGCTCCTCATCTGATCTTCTGTATCTTCTCTATGTTTTAAAGTTCAGTCCCAAATGTGAAATATACAATTCTATCCCAGATATTCTCTCTAGGCAGAAGGTAGGCCTGGACTTCAGGGCTTGTGTAATTGGAATCATGAGCAGTGTTCAAGATCACTCTCACATTTCCAACAGTGTTGCATCACTGCAAGTTATGTTCTTATTAATTACCAAACTGTTAAATTTGCTGGCTTTCTTGGTAAGCAAGCTCTTGTAATGGAAGATAATAGAAGTGACGTACTTTGGATTTATGAGTGATTGTAAATGGAATTTTGCTCCTGAGTTCGCCTATGTTAAATTTGCTTTACTACATGATAGCATTTTTATTGTTTTGTGCTTTCTTTGGACTTTCGACAAACCAACACAAAAACATTTTCTAGAACAGATTTCTGTGTGAAAACTTGATACTCCATTGCTACATTATGCATTAAGTTGCAGATTTTTTAAACTATTATCCTTAATTGCTTAAATAATACTTCTTTAAAATACTATTGCTGACTGCGTGCTTAATTTAATTCATCATTTGAGTCAGGGTTTACTCTTAATCTAAAGACACAGTATCTTGATTATGTGCATCCAGCCACCCCATAGGTAGCTGGAAGTATTTACTAATAAATGCTTTAGGTTTGTTTCCCTTTTCAAATAACAATAAATTGTTCAAAGCACTTTTCTTTCTCAGCCCATGATACTCTCTCCACTGGCTCAGTTTTCCTCTTTTAGTGTTGTTTCTGAGTGTGTGGGTATAACAATCTGTTTCTTTAACAGAAGACACATGCAGCATTGTGCTTTTTTCATATATTCAGGGGAAAATAAATAGCATCCATAAACAAGACAATAAGGAAGGTGCATTTGATATTTGCCTTAGCTTACTCTACCCAGCTTCAACGGCTTTCCCAGAGAGAATGTACTGGTGGGAGAAAGCATTGTTCTTACCCAGGGTAGGGACTTTTAAATAACTGTATTCACAATAATGTTGATTTGGCTTGTGTTTACCCAGTACCTGAATATGTCCAGTAAAATAGTGTCACGAATCCAGGCCTAAGGTTGAATAAATAAAATAAATTGTTGAAATATTTCAAAATCTTACCCAAAATAGCGGAATAAAAGTGCATGGGAATTCAACCCAAGTTACTTGCAGACATTGTGCAAGTAAAATAAGGGGAAAAATTATCTAGGAGGTTATTTGCTGTGAATTACTTGTTTAGTAATGATGGGATTAGCATAGAGTATTTTGAGTTATGTCTGAACAGCATCATTTAATTAATCTATCCTTTTTTCTACCAGTTAATCCAGGAGTAGAAAATGCTTTTCATTTATCTAAGGAATCTGGTGGGACAATCCCAGTATGGTGTCATGTGCCCTAGATTATGTAAAGGAAGTTTCCTATTCCTGATATGATAATTCTTGGCTTTTTAGCTGTAAAAAATAAATTTTGAAGCTGTCTGTACTCTTTTTTAATGACATCCTATAATAGTACAACAAATACACATGTAAATTTGTGGATTTTTCTACCCTTGTCCAAACTGAGTTAGTGGATATGAATGTAATGATTGCATATATTAATTATCTGGCTTGGGCAAGACAAGAAATCTAGATAAATAAAGCATGGTATGGACTAATGCCCTCAGCTGTGTGTTGCCATGGCTTGATCACTTTCAGAATCAGTCTTTAAAGCTTTAAAGCTATTTTATTGACCGTAATCACAATAATTTCACCTAAATTCCTGTCATGGTACTGAGCTTTTTGATAGTGAAAATGTTTTATGTCCTTTGCCATTGGCACATAAATCACACATGTTCTTTGGAACTCACAATTTTTAATTAAGGATTTTTTCAGAGCACATACCCCACAAGTTATTTTTCTCAGAGATTAAGACATAGCTTCGCTTTCATTTTTCCTCTTCTATTCAAACTTACAGAATCACGATTTGTCTACACTTACATGGGAACAATGGGTATCAGTGTAGAAGAACTGAGAAGTCTGCTAGCCATTTTGCGTTCTACCTGTCCAGCATATCATTAGGTCATTTATGGAGGGTTTTATTTTGCAAAATGATGTTAATAATTGTTAATTAAATAATTAAAGGTTGTATTTTTAGACCTAGTAACACAAACAGAAATTTTGAAAGAGCTATTTGTGCTTTTTGCACTGTACCAATCAAAGTATGGCCAACTGCTTACAGCAATCTTCCAAGAAAACCTCTTTTAAGAGAAAAGTTGAAATGCGCCAGGATTCTCTTAGGAGTGAATTTTTTGACCACGCTGTAAACTTTAGTCGATGAAGTAGATAGCACTGCTGCTGACCAATCCTTAGGTACATACACACTGACAAGAGCTGCCGTAATAAAAAAAAAGCTTTTGCAGTGTTAAAAAAAAATCATGCATTGCCGCAGAAATTCTTGTAGCAGTCCAAAAAGCAACTTGCTACAACACTTTTATTGTCTAGGATTTTTTATACCTTCACTTTATTTCAAATTCTTTGCTATCTTTAATGAAAGTCTTCATAAAATCCAAGCAAATGACAATTTTAAATTTTTTTTCTGAATCAGTTCTACATTAAATTTAATATTTCCATCTAGTGTTTCCTATTACCTAAACCATCCACTGGAAAATTTGAAATACTTTTTTCTGTTAATCTTCCCAAGAGTTCACTGGTGCTCGTCAAACATGGAGGTCCTTTCAAAATGCAGTGCTCCCTTTGCGCAGCTTGACGGGAAACGTCACTCAAGGTAGAAGGGATGGAAGTATGCATGCTAGGGGGATGTAGGAAACACTTGGAAAAGAAACACTGTGATTGACATGCCTGAAAGGAAAGTGAACAGTGACAGATTGAAAACATTATCATGACCAAGCAGAACCAATTCCTGTACAACATTGCGGGAGTGTTTGGAAATCGTGTCCCCCCTGCACACCACAGGTCACGGTGTTGTGGCTGGTGTTTGAGGATTGTTACTGCATT
>VZTM01026136.1:955274-970307 GCA_013400555.1 Jacana jacana | reverse complement strand
CCAGACTCTACACTTGCCCTTGTTCTAGTTCATTAAGTTTCTCCCCACCCAACTCTCCAGCCTGTCCAGGTCTGGCTGGATGGCAGCACGGCCTTCTGGCCTTCTCCTTACAGTTTAGGACTAGGAGGACGTTTCATTTCAACACCAACCCTTCAAGTTGGTGTTGAAATGAAAAATGAAAAACCACACACACATTTAAAACAAGAAAAGCGTGATGACTTTCGCTGCTGCAACCGTTGGCTCTGCTGGAAGAAGCCTCCAGTCAGCCTGGGCTATCACCAGCTAGGGGTGTATTTCCCAGTAGCAGCATCTCCTGTGGAAAAGCCAGTCCTCCTAAGGAATGAAGCTGGTGGGAGTGCAGAGGGCTATTTTGGATGAGAAGCCCCGAGTGTCTCCCACAGAAGAGCAGGCATGCAGCACACACTAGTGCACTGACACACATCAGACCTCAGCAAGCAGCAGCCAGGTCTCAGTCCTGCTTTCATCCATCTGCAGAATTTCTGTAACGCAGGAAAGCCCTAAAATGTTAATACAGATTATGATATCACAGAATCATCTGGGTTGGAAGGGACCTTTCAGACCATTAAGTCCAACCATCAACCCAACACTGACAAAACCACCACTAATCTATGTCCCTCAGCACCACGTCTGCCCAGCCTGGGAGGGGGGATGTGGAACTCTTTATGAGGGAGCACAGCAATAAGACAAGGGGAGACAACTGAGAGGGGAGATAGAGGTGAGATTTGGGGAAGATCTTCTTTGGTCTGAGGGTGGTGAGAGCCTGGCCCAGGTTGCCCAGAGAAGCTGTGGCTGCCCCATCCCTGGAGGGGTTCAAGGCCAGGTTGGAGGGGGCTTGGAGCAACCTGCTCTGGTGGGAAGTGTCCCTGGGCAGGGCAGGGGGTGGGAATACACAGGTTTTAAGACCCCTTCCTAACCAAACAATTCTATGATTCCATGATTCTGTGGAACACCTCCAGGGGTGGTGTGACTCCACCACTTCCCTGGACAGCCTGTTCTAAGATTTAGTAACCCTTTCAGTATAAAAAATTTCTCTTAATATCCATCCTAAACCTCCCCTGGTGCAATTTGAGGCTGTTTCCTATCATCTTATTGCCTGTTCTTTGGGAGAAGAGACCAAGCCCCCTCACTACACCCTCCTTTCAGGGAGTTTGCAGAGATTCAAGCAGAGACATTCCCGAGATCCATGAGTCCCAAGCACAATTCCCCACTTGCGTTACTCTTCCCAGGACGATCGTTTTGCCAAAGGGTACACACGTAAGCAGAAGTCAGTGCTAACAGCAGGGCAGCAGCCAAGCCACACATGGGAGTGGGAGCTCCAAACAAGTGTCCCAAGCACCCAAATTAACAGTTTTGGTCTGGAGCCAACTCAGTGATATGCATTGTCCAGCTCTGCAGAACTATCAGATGAGAGGCCAGGGGATTACCATGAGAACACATTACTAAAGCCAAAAGGAAACTGCCTGGTTTCTACCGTAATCCATCTCCATTGACTGGCAGATAACATGAACTCGTTGAGCTGGAAAACAAGACAGATATCCAAGAGCACTGCAGAGCACTCCTCAAGATCCAAAGCCCCACTTCCCAAAATGACAGGCAAAAGAAGGGCCAGGAATGACCTGATGCTTCACCCCCTCGAGCACACAGCACAGTTCCACGCACAAAACCCCTCAAGCTGCTTTTCCAGCAAAGCCTCGTGCTTCACACCCGAGTCTCTTCCTCCCACTTGTTTACAGCAGATGATATATCAACACCCTCCTCCGAAAAACAACTGGCAGTTGTTTGGGGAGTGCTGATCATCACAGGGGACTCAGCCCAGGTGAGCAGGGTCAAAATCACAGAATGGTTAGAGCTGGAAAGGACCTTAAAGATCATCCAGTCAGACCCCCTGCTCTGTGCAGGGACACCTCCCAGCAGAGCAGACCAGGTTGCTCAAAGCCCCCATCCAGAGCAAGCGGTATGGGATCTACCACACAGGCCAAAAGCAAAAGTCTTCACTGATAGATCTCAAAGCCCTTTACAAAGGCTGGTCAAGGAAGGCAGAATCATACCACATTTCAGAGCCAGAACATCCAGCCAGAGGTTACCTTCAAAGTAATCATTACTTTTTACCCCTGCCCTTCTTCATGGGGCACTAACAAGCCTTCCACAGAAAAGCCAGCCTCAGAGCCTCCTGTAAGGTTGCTTATGAATTGTAACTCTTCTCAATAGCCAAGGCCTAGAAAAGAAAGTCTTGAACCCAGGAAAGGGGAAGAGTGGACCATCCCTGTAACAAATCCAGACTTTAGTGCCAGAAGTCCCCAAGCAGTTAAATTATAGTTCTTAAAGCTTTAATTTTAAAACGTAGGATCACACTGAATTCTGAGCCAGAGGAGCAGAGGTCACAGTCTAGCCCAGAGGTTGAGCTGTTGCAGATAAGAACACATTTTTCCTACAGGAATCCTTCACCCATTAAAAGTCAGAGATTTTCTTTGGAGAACTCTAAATGTGCAATTCATTTTCAGCTGTTTCCAGATCTGACAGTTAAGTACCCAGACCTGGTCAATTTGGCTAAAGCAAAGCCATCAATTCTTACATGCTCAAAAATTTTCAGCAGTAACACTTAGTCATAGAGTCATAGAATTCCCGGGGTTGGAAGATTATCTAGGCCAACCATCAACCTGACTCCGATTTAAAAACCCCATCACTAAAGCACATCTCTCAGCACTGGGTCAGCCCATCTTCTGAATCCCTCCAGGGATGGTGCCTCAACCACTTCCCAGGGCAGCACGTTCCAAGGCTTCAGAACCCTCTCAGTAAAGAAATAGTTCCTGATCTCCAATCTGAACCTCCCCTGGGGCAACTTGAGGCCCTTTCCTCTTGTTCCATCGCCTGTTCCTTGGGAGAAGAGACCAACCCCCCTGGCTACACCCTCCTTTCAGGGAGCTGCAGAGAGTGAGGTCTCCCCCCCACAACCTCCTCTTCTCCAGGCTGAACACCTCCTCCTCAGACTTATTCTCCAGACCCCCCACCAGCTCCATTGCTCTTCTCTGGACACGGCTCCAGCCCCTCATGCCTTTTTTTTGTGGGAAGAGGCCCAAAACTGGACACAGCACTCAAGGTGGGGCCTCACCAGTGCTGAGCAGAGGGTGACCATCCCCTCCAGAGTCCTGCTCACTGCACGGTTACTGATACAGCCAGGATGCTGTTGGCTTTCTTGCCCACCTGGGCACACTGCTGGCTTGTGTTCAGCTGACAGTCGACCAACACCTCAGGTTCTTTTGCTGGGCAGCTCCAGCCACTCTGCCCCCAGCCTGCAGCACTGCATGGGGTCATTGTAAGCCAAACGCAGGACCCAGCACTTGGCCTTGTTGAACCTCACACCACTGGCCTCAGCCTATCCATCCAGCCTGTCCAGAGCTCTCTGCAGAGCCTTTCTACCCTCAAGCAGGTCAACACTCCCACCCCGCTTGGTGTCCTCTGCAAACTGCCCAAGGGTGCACTCAATCCCCTTGTCCAGCTCATTGATAAAGATGGTAAAGAGAACCGGCCCAGACACCAAGCCCTGGGGGACACCAGTCACCAACTGGATTGAGCTCCATTCACCACCACTCTCTGGGCCTGGCCATAGCCAGTTTTTAACCCAGCAGAGAATACTCCCATCCAAGCCACGGGCAGCCAGTTTCTCCAGGAGGATACTGTAGGAGACTGTATCAAAGGCCTTTATAAAGTCCAAGTAGTCTACAGATTTTATATGTTACATTTATAAATCTTAAAACTCACTCTCTCCTTTTGACCAAAACTCCAACCAACTTCATTAAAAAAGTTTCTTCACCCAGAGTCAGCAGGACTTAGAATCATAGAATGGTTTGGGTTGGAAGGGACCTTAAAGATCATTGAATTCCAACCCCCTCTGCCCTTGGCAGGGACAACTCGGTGCTCCATAGCAGCCACACACTCACAAAGGCTGTTGGAAACATGGCATTTAGTGTCATTCACAGTCCCAGCGGTGACAAATGGCTGACACAGGATAACTTTTTAGGGAAGAGAGTCAAAGAGATTCAGGAAACTTCCCCTGGGGTAAAAGTAAATAGAAGTAAACAGAAAATTCTTGAACACGCTCTCTGGCACACACTTTGTTTCCTGTAAACTCAGTCCCAGTCCTGCTCTCTCACACCCCCCTGCTTTGGATTTACACTGCAAATCTGACCATCAGCATCACTGAACTTCTTGGTTTAGAAAACAAGAACATTAATCTCAAAATTGTGTCAACAAAATATGCCCATCTGATTACTTCCCACCCCGTCCAAAGAAAATCAGGATATTATTATTAGCATTACTCACATCTGCAGTTTATAAATATGAAGGTTAATAAAGCCATTTCATTCCCTGGGAACAAGTCAAGATTGATCTGTCTCTCTAATTTATCATAATCTCCCAGCTGGGGGAGATAACCTACATTAAGAAATGGTGTCCCTGTGATTACTGACAGTCCTGCAGGCCACAAGCACTTCCACTGGATTTCATGTTTTCTCTGATACCTGCATTTCAGGGAGTGACTCTGGAAGGCGGGGAGAGCAAGGCACAACTGTAAAACCTAGAAGTCTGCTTAGTTATTAAATCCACCAAGAACCAGCACTGCCTTCTGCTGCCACATAAAAGCAACCTGGAGAACAGGCTCAGGGTCTCAGCCCCAGTCCAAGAAGCTGGAAGGGTGGTAAATGCAGAGAAAACCCAGATGTTAACTCACCTAAACCTGGGCATCACCCAGCCCACCGTGGCACCACAGCCCTGGACCATCAGGCACCCAAGAGAAGCAGCCTCAGACCTTCCCAGCCTTCATATCAGCCATCAATTTGTATATTTGAATGATCTCCTGTTGCCACCCAACGTTGCCAGTTCCTGTGCTCAGATTCAGTGTGCAGAAGGTACCATTGCCTTGAATTCTGCACCTTTACCCTCGGCAGCTCTTTATGAAATACACCTCCAAGGGAAAGTATGTAATAGATACAACCCTACCAGGAAGGGAGGGAGGGTCCAGCATCCACCTCGAACTCCTGAATCCATCTGCCTGACCCAAACACCTGCAAGAATCCAGTACCTGTCTCAAGCCCTTTAATAATACCTTGTAAAGCCCAATGAAGTTGAGGCATATGGGGGGGGAAAAAAGAGCTGTAAAACAAAACTCAGCCTTGATTTCCATCAAGTCACACAATAGGAGATGGCTACAAAATTAAATTAGGATCAGCTGCAGAGGTGTGAGCAAACATTTATGAGATAGTTGCCTCCACAGCCTGTCATCCCATAAAAGGCAGGAGAAGGAATTGTGACTATCTGTAACTGCACATCTGTCTTACCTGCCAGTGACTCTCACAAGAGCCAACACATGCCTGCACGAGAGATCAGAGCAGGACCCTGAAGTGCTTCAAATTAACTCCACTGCACAAGGCAGAGCCTGCTCTTCCACCTCCCATGTGCAGAGAGGTTAAGACCCAACACCGGCAGCCGCAAAACCCGTGCTGAGAACTCTTCAGCCCATTTCAAACCCAAGTAACTCTGTGTGTGAAGAGGTGTCTGTGACACAAGCCTGGGAGAAAACTTGTGCTTTTCAGCTTGCCTGTAGATAGTTCAGACAGAAGCCCACAACACTTGCTTGTGTCTGTAGGGATTACTGTGAGCCAACAGGCTGCATCCCCGTAAAACAAAAGCCTCAGACTAGTTTTTACAGAGCTGAGCATTCTGTGAGAGAAAAACAACAGTGAAAGGAACAACTCATCTCACCTGAAAAAAAGAAAAGTTTCCATTGCACAAACTCACAGCCACTTAAGGGAGGATGGGACTCAAATGGAGATGCACTGGATTTCAACAGCTTCTTGCCTGGGAGCAAGAGAGTCTGATCCTGATAAATTCCTTTCTGAATGCAGATCTCCCTGCTCTTCCATATCGAGTCTCCAGCAGTTATTTGTGTTACAGTAAACGTGTGCACCGATGGGACCACTGTACAAGTCAAGTGTTTGCATAAACCTGTTGCAAGTCAACGTGCAGATTCCCCAGGAGATTCACCACCCAAAGTCACTCTTCCTCCCCACTGATCAGAGGGGCAGGCAGTGGGTCAGGCTCCCTCGGGAAATACGGACACAGCTCTATCCTGCCTTCTCTCTGGAAATGACACCACGCTCAGGCAAGCTGAGGGTTGACATGGAAGGCACCACTGAGGCCCCTTTCTCCATTACCTGCTCTGATCACAGAAGCAGGAAACCAGAGAGGTGGATTGCAGCCATGTAAAACAAAATAAAGGGGCCAGCAGTGAGAACTACATTGTTTAAGGTTTCAGAAGTTCCCAAAAACCCGGGACGTGTCTCAGCAGCAACAAAGAAAGATCGACCCACAGTTTTAGGGCCTCCTGTCTCATCAGCCGACAACAGCTCATATCCAGAAGGGCCAGTACAAGTGTAACTCCAGTCCTACACCAACACTCATGCTCTCGGGGTTGAGCCATTTGCAGAAGCAGGAGGCAGCACTCAGCTGTCACCTCCTCAGAGGACAAGGCAGCAGATCAAAATCTGCAGGTGACAACCCCAGATGGGCAGCTGTCCCTTGGATCAGAGGCTCTACTGAGGCCAGAGCCACGACAGCCTGCCCTGCAGACACCTGGACCCCTGTACTAACTTGTACGTCCGCCGTACAGCCTCTCACCGTTCAAGCAACGAGAAAGGCAAGGAGAAAGCAGTCAACTGTTTGACTGGTGCATCAGCCCAAGTCACCAGCAGCAATGAACCTTCACCCCCTGTGTTTAAAACCGTGCCACACCGACTGCAGCCGCGCTCGCCACCAAAGCAACGAGCACAAGCAGCTGAGAGAGCAGGAAGCATTCCATTACTGTGCTCACTTTTCCTTCATGAACTGGACTGTGATACGTTGCTTTCCTGGTTTACACTACTCTGACCGTGGTGTTTCCGATTTGTGTCGGTCAGTGACGACTCAAGGCCTCGTTTTTCATGAGGCTGCTGGACAACCCCACCTTCCCCCTCCCTAAACCATCCCGCAGGGCGCGGTGGTACAGGAACTGCGTATTCCCTTCTTGTCAGTGACCTCTAGCGGTGACCACACGCAGGAGGAGGACCCCTTCACAGCAACGACACAGGGAGAGATGGCTTCTCCAAGTGGCTCATCCATCCCACTCCTGCAAGCTGCAGCACACAGGTCAACAAAAGCTCGGAGAGGGGAGTACACACACAGCAGCGTTCCCTGTCCCCAGGTCAGCAGGGCCACTCTCCCAGTGTCACCCTTACACGCAGCAGATGCATTTTCGCCTCCTTCCCCCTCCCCAAGGTGATGAACACAGATCCCCACCCTCCCCTTGTAACCCCCTTCCCTCCTGAGCACACAGCCTGCTGTGACCCATGGCCTGGCCTGCTGGTGGCCCAGCGGTGTCATCTCAGCCCATACCATTGAGGAAACAGTTAAGTTTTGGGAAAGAACTCTGAGAACTCCACACCACAGAGGCACAAGAGATCAGGAAGTCATCATTGCAGCCAGAGGGGGGATTGTTGAGAGGGGGATGGAGAACAGCTCAAAGGTTCATGAGGAAAGACACCCCCAAGGAAAGGAAGGGGGAAAGAGAGTCAGCAGTACACACCACAGCACATCCCAGGTCTATCCTGGGGCCAACCTGTCCCATGCTGACCACCAGATGCTCAGCCAGCAGAGTGTGGGGAGCACACTATGGCTTACTCTAGTAGCTGTTTATACCCTCACTCCTTTTCACATGCTAACCAATAAATGAGTTTGATTTCCTGTTTGCAGACTGAATGCAGAAAAAGAAACAGGAAGAGTAACACCCTGAAACAAAGCCAGGATTCTGGCTGTCTCTGAGAGGCTGGGCACAGGTCAGATCAGGCTCATGGGCTGCTCTGCCAGCACAGCTCCTCATCCCAGGGCAATACCCAGCAAATCTTGCAGCAGAGCGTGACTGCTCCACCTGCAGCTTTGCTCCCTGCCACGACACACCGGCACAGCACAAGCCTGCACTTCAGCTGACGTACTCACAGCAGCATTTGTGTGTAGACACCAGACTGTGATTCAGTGGCAGAGATGTACACTCAGCTCTGAATGTTAGTTGTGGAAGTAACTTCCCTGGCACTGAAAATAACAGGTTTCCATTGCAGCATTTGCTTGCTTAACAAGTCAGCTCACAACGAGATCCAGCAGACCCCCAACCTTTCTTGGGGCAGATCCTCCAACAGCTCATATTCTACTCTCTCACCAACTACACCCTACAGATTCCAATCCAGCAGGTCATATTTTAATCAACTGATGGGTGGCAAATCCCTGGCGTTCTGTACTCGCTCTAATAGCAATACCTTTGCTTTCTTCATGTGGTTCATGACATTGCCCAGATCCTCAACATCGATGACAGCGTTTGTGCCCCCAGCTTCCTCAGCATCAGCCTCCTCCTCGCTGCTGGTTTCAAACAACTCCTCTGCCTGGGTAAGAGATCAGGGAAAAAAAAATTAGGAATCCATCTGAAATGTTAAATACAAGACCTTCATCTGTGCTAGCCAGTAAAATCAGCTCTCACAATCAGTAAAAGCTACTGAAAAGCAAGGAATAGTCTACCAGTTACCTGTGCAATGTAAATGAGATGCATTTAAACATGGGGCTTGTATCAAGGGAGTATTTTTAAGAGTTCAGTAGCACACAGCCTGCCTGAAACTCAGTCCAGGTATCCTGCCTCCACAGACTGCTCCACTTTCCTCAGGTGCCAATTTGATCGGAGCAGATGCAATACAGAGGAGCCCAGCTCCCATTGCATCCCAATCTGATGATCCCAAATCCTAAACCCCTTTAAACTCCTCCAGGTGCCCCTGACCGAACACACAGGGAGCAAGAGATCTGCTTCCCAGCTCAGCCTCTCCACAGAGGTTCCCCTCTCTGTTCCACAGAGCACAAGAGTTGTCTCCCTTTCTGTGCACAGCCAAGGTACAGAACAACAGCATTGGTGTCACAGCAGGATTTATTCCTCTTGCTCCTGCACCCCAGCACTCTCAAATCCACTCAGCCAGAAAAGCCTTGATTTTCCTACAAAATCCAACATGGCCACAGCAATCACTCCAAATCCACACCAAGTGGCTTGCAGGGAAGATTAAAGAGCCATAGCAGCTCTAGGTCTTACACCATAGAGCAGGAGAAAGGATTTCTCATTCAACACTCCAGAAGGAACACAAATGATTAGTCAGACACAGACAGAGCAAGTACAGGACTTGCTCAGAAAATGCTGCTTTCCAACTGCCTCTGGAAGAAAAGCAGGATGCAGGCAAAGCACCTAAGCTTCAACAAGCTGCAGTGGAAGCAGGTGAACTGCTTACAGGGAACTAAAAGCTTCGCTTTGCCATGAGACAAAGACTCCAGTGAGAGCCTAAACTGGCTCCCTGAAGCAGTCACGACTTGTTCCTCCCCCTGTTCAGAAGGAAGACCCCCTCCATTGTATAAATGCCCAGCTGAGGTCCCTCACTAATGCTTTGGCCCTTCTTTTTGGATTGCTTATTCTACCTGTTCTACCACAGGATCTCACCCCTCTCTGCTCTACAACAAGGAAATATCAAGCTCCCACAGCACCCCCTGGGCTGTAGCAGGGAGAAGTCAAGCAGTGTTCCAAAGAGCACTAAACCAGAAACAAGTCCCTGGGGATTTTAGCTCTACCTCCGTATTCTCATCTTCTGATGCCCCATGTTCATGATTGGAGCTCTCTTTCTTCTGCTTCCTTGAAGATTTGCACTTCCCTTTCTTGCACTTCCCACTGCAGGGCTTCTTCTCCCCTCTGAGGAGGGCCTGGAGCCGGCTGAGGAGCTTGGCTTTCCAGGCTTCGAAGTCGGCCTCGATGCTGCCGTGCTTGCTCTGGGCCACGTTGCAGTCCCCCTCAGCACGAGTCAGGATCCGGCTGGCACCGAGCATCCACAGCCACCTGTCTATGCTTCTTCCAACCTAGGACAGGATGGAAGCCAGAGGGAAATTAAACGAGGCCCAAGCTAGACAAAGCAAGAATCTAATTAAGAAAGCAAGGACGAAGCAAAGCGTGAATGGTTTTGAATGTTCCCCGGGTGTTTGCTGTCACAGAGCGGGGGGACCTGGTGCAGCCACTGTCACATAACTCACACCTGAACACACTCATGCAAAATTATCGTCAGTATCAAAATATTCTACATGATCCTCACAGTAATTTTCAAAGCTCAGGTATTTTCTGCCCAGGACTGAAGGGCTATACTTGCTTACACAGAAGGGAAGCCATTTCCAACTCACGTAAGATAAAGAGCTCCAACCCAAAAGGCAGCAAGAGAAAGGGGTTAGAGTGCTGTACCCTCAAGCACTGACAGAAAGCTTTCAGAGGTGGCAAACTGACTCAGTAAGGATTTACCAAACACATTCTCAGACCTCCCAGATTAATGCTGGGCTTACGGGACTCCTTCCACTGAAAAAGGCAGCACAATCTCTTCCGCCTGTGTCGCAAACCCAGTCACTAATCAGGTCTGCAATGCTCACACAAAGTACCAGTATCATTCAGGCTTGGAGCACTTACGGCTCAGCTTTGCAAGGAGCAGAGATGGTACTTACTGTGTTGTAACAATCGACGTAAACGGAGTTTCCCAAGCCGAAGACAGCATACCTCAGGCCCTTCAGGTGGGTTTTCCCGAAGCGGAAGTCGTTGGCAGCCTCTCCCAGCCACTTGCAGAACCAGGCTGCGCTCTCTGGTGGCTCTCCATCCGTGTACGTGGCTACCAAGAACACACAAACGCTCCTGCTCGTTGCCTGAAAACGGAAAGGGAACAGGAGAGAAGAGATCACTGCATTTCTCAGAGCACTCTGTGTCAGGCAGGGAGCTGGGACACAGGGGCACTCACAAGAAGTGGAAAAACACGATTTTTGCTAAGTGGGTTAAGAAATCTTTGGTGTGGGTGGTGCAGGTGATAAACTCACTGGTGCTGAACGGCCCTCCTCCCTGCAAAGCCACCTGAAACTAGCCAAGGGACATCAGGTTGTTGTCCCTCTTCCCGAAAGAGACCTGGCAGTAAAATACAACCAGACACTGAGCTTCCTTACTCAAGTCAACAGCTTCAACAGACCCTTGTGGTGACAAAGAAATCCAGCACTGATTGCTGAATGTAAACACACCTCCCCAGAAGTTTAACTTGTCAGACTTTAAAGGCTGCAGAAGTATCACCATCTGCTCGTTCAGGTTTTGAATCTTCCCCGGGTGTTTGCTGTCACAGAGCGGGGGGACCTGGTGCAGCCACTGTCAGATAACTCACCCCTGAACACACTCATGCAAAATTATCATCACTATCAAAATATTCTACATGATCCTCCCAGTAATTTTCAAAGTTCAGGTATTTTCTGCCCAGGGCTGAAGGGCTATACTTGCTTACACAGAAGGGAAGCAGTTTTCAACTCACAGCCCTGGGGGTTTCCAGGATAACGAGAGAGAAATACAGGAAAGAAGAGATCACAATCCCAGGAAAAGCTTGTATTTATAATTTGTACATGATAAGGTACATACCTCATCTGCTAAGCAATCATCTGGATCATAGTCCCCCATGCTGATGACTTCCACGGGCAAATTAAGGGAAGTAACTGCTTCAGCCAGACCTGCAGCAAATTTCTGTAAAACAAGAAACACAGAAAGTTAACAATTACTTCAACTCACCCACTGTAAGGGTCAAGGAAAGCCCTGCTATCGCCAACAAGATGCATCCCAGCAGAGGGGGAACAATGACACAGGGGAACTGGACACTGGAGGTATAAATTCCTCACATTTAGGGAGGGAGTACTCTGGCTGAAAGAAGAGTTATGTGAATTTTAATGACTAAAGATTTTACATGCACACAAATTAAGTTTCTTTTTGAGAAAGAAAGCATCTGAACCAGCAGCTCCTGTAACAAAACCCACAAGCAAACAAGTAGACTTGAGTAGTAAATGTTAAGCTTCATAATCAGTCTCTCTACTGTACGCCCCACTTCAACAAATCAAGTAGAATAAATATAGAAATAAATAAAAATAAATGCTATTTTTTTACTTACTCACTTTGGGCAGTGATTTCTAATGAAAGTTCTCGTGAACTTTCCAATGTTTACACAGTGCAGCACTTTTTAAACAAGCCACACACTTGAATCTCAACAATATTTCAAACCAACTTCAAGCACATGGAGAAAAACAAAAAGAAAGAAAAAGAAAGTAACTGATACCTTTGCTGTGCCAGTCTGGGACCCGTAGAAAATCTTCACCCCAGTGACACAGACCTCCTTTGCCTGCAGGGTGCCACATCCATTTAACAGCTTGTCTCCTGTTCCTTCAGAAGGAGCTGGGTTCCCCTTTGATTTTTCAGCCTAGGAAAACAACACCGTGTTTCATTCAAAGTGAAGTCAACCCTGTTCTCCCCAAGAGCATTAAATAGACAAATCCCTCCACCAGACTCACAGCATCACACAAATGCAACAGTCCAAGCATTTTAGCTTCTCCCACTTAGAGGAGAACTTGAGAAACTCTTTCTCTGAACTAGCCACGCTACAACAAACTCATCTCATACACTTGGAAGGTGACAGGATCCAGCTGAACCTGCAAACCTCAGAACCACAGAATGATATGGGGTTGCAAGGGACCTCTGGAGATCATCCAGTCCAAGCCCATCAGAGCAGGTCCTCCTACAGCAGGTTGCACACAGGGTTTGAATGTCTCCAGAAAAGGGGACTCCACGCTCTCCCTGGGCAGCCTCTGCCAGGGCTCTGCCACCCTCACCCCAAAGAAGTTTCTCCTCATGTTCAAACGGAACTTCCCGAGTTCCAGCTTGTGCCCATTGCCCCTCGTCCTGTCACTGGGAACCACTGAGAAGAGTCCAGCTCCATCCTCCTTCAACCCACCCTTCAGATCCTTGGGAGCATGAAGAAGGTCTCCCCTCGGCCTTCTCCAGGCTAAAGAGTCCCAGCTCTCTCAGCCTTTCCTCAGCAGGGAGATGCTCCATCACCTTTGTTGCCCTATGCTAGGCTCTCTCCACTCTCTTGAATTGGGGAGCCCAGAACTGGATGCAGAAATCAAGTTCTGGCCTCACCAGTGCAGAGTAGGGGGGAGAATGACCCCCCTCAACCTACTGGCCACACTCTTCCCTACGCAGCCCAGGATTCCATTGGCCTCTTGGCCACAAGGGCACACTGCTGGCTCGTGGATAGCTGACTATCTACCAGGACCCCCAGATCCTTCCCAGAACTGCTTTCCACAACCATAAAAGAATCTAGACTGAGGATTAAAACCAAAAGATAAACTAAATGACATTTGAGATTTGCAACAGTCTGGGTGGGCTCACAGTGAAGTAGCACAATTTCAGTGCACCAGTGGGACCTTTACCTGCAACTACTTGCTCCTACACACAGGTTTTGGGCCCCTCTCAAACAAAAGTGCTTATGGGTTCAGTTACCTTCTTCTTGGTTTTGGTGGTGAAGAACCGAACGACGACCCAAAGGCTGATCCCAGAAGCAACAGCAGAATAGATGTAAAATCTGTGCAGCCATAAGGACACCAGGCAAGTACAGAAGAAGTCCCACGTATCCATTGAAACATCTAAACCTAGAATAAATCACAGATTTAGCAAGAGCAGATTCCTACAATATGAACGTAGAATAAGCACACAAGAAAACAAGCACACAGGACTGCCCAGAGAGCTGGTGGAGGCTCTGTCCCTGGAGACATGCAGAACCCATCCGGGCACATTCCCATGCAACCTGCTCTGGGTGGACCTGCTTTGGCAGGGGGTTGGAGATGGTCTCCAGAGGTCCCCTCCAACCCCGTGTCATTCTGGGATTCTGAGATCTGCTAACTCATCACATGTCTTTAGCCTTTGGGCTAGATCAAGACACTACAATTGTATGGAGATCCTTCACCTCCTGAGAAGCGTGATCTGAGTTCCACCTGTATATCCAAGCTGATGGCCTGGGCTGTCATATGGGAACTGAGTTTTTCTTAAGAAACAGCATGTTCTGTCATAAGGAAAGGCAGAAAACCCTTGTGCTGTGCAAGGGTCTGAAAGTGAAAAGTCCTTATGAAACCTCCACTGTATTGTATTGGCCTTGGTTTTGCAGAGAACCAACAAGTGCGGATATCTGGAGCTAAAAAGGCACCGTTTCAAAGAGGAAATCATCTCTGCAGAGCTTGCTGCAGAAGAGAACCCTCGCTTGTACGCAACAGGCACCACACCGATTACAACAGCTCTGACCCAGAGCACCAAGTCCAGACTGAAACCTGGATTCAACTGAAAGCACCTTTTCAGAGTTCGGTTCAGGACAACTGAGACTGTTCTGTATCAACTTGAAAATTCAGGGTACAGAATGTAACCAGGAGGGCACTTGCATGGTGCCTGTGAATACCTCCCTCACATGAAACATTCAGGACCTCAAATAAGGCCTGCTGACTTAAAAAAAACACAAAACACACCTTATTGAGCGAGAAACGCAGATAACACCCTCCTGCTGCTATCTGCAGTCCTCCCCCAGCTTGTGTTTGAGGACACCAGCCAAGAGCGCACAAACCCAGTATTTCCCAGCAGCTCTGTTATCGTACTTTTCTCCTGGGCTGTTCAAACCAGATCAAAAGCTGGAGGGGACATTCCTCACTCCTCCACCAGCAACACTGACACACACACCCCCCCAAGAAAAGGGCCCAAGGCATTTGCTGTTGGGCCAAGGCCCCAGTGCTACCAGCCCACACAAGTGGCAAGCCCTTTGAGGTGTGCTCCTGACACCCACCCACCATTGCCCTGCTCCCCTAGCCCCCTGTACCTGCCCCTGCAGTCACCCCATGGCACTCACCCTCTCCCCATCTGCCCCACATCCCTCACCCCAATGCCCACACACACACCCCAAGCCCACCCCATTTAATTCTTCCTCTGTTCTCACCCCCAGCCCTGTCACTACCCCTCTGTACAAGCACCCCTTCCCCCGCCCCAACCTCCCCTATTCCCCCGCCCCGACACCCCCCCCTCGTTATTTTCCCCCT
>VZTM01026136.1:917671-954120 GCA_013400555.1 Jacana jacana | reverse complement strand
CGGGGAGCCCGGGCCGGGGAGGCCGGCGTGGGGCCTGTCCGAGGAGATCGGGACTGGGAGACCGGCGTGGGGCCGGGACGGGGAGCCCGGGACGGGGAGGCCGGCGTGGGGCCTGGCCGAGGAGACCGGGACTGGGAGACCGGCGTGGGGCCGGGACGGGGAGTCCGGGCCGGAGAGGCTGGCGTGGGGCCCGATTCTGGAGGCAAGGTACCCAACTGTGAAGGCAGGTAGCCGGTGAGATACGTGTGGGAGCACCCCAGACGCTGTGTGGTGTCACTGCCCTTCCCTGGGGAGTGACATTGGTGCAATAGAAATTCCCTGGCACGACTGATTCAGACCTTGGCAGCAGGACGTGTTCCTCCTTGCAAAAAATCTCTTATGCTTTTGTGTTGCTTCGTGGATTTTCTAACCCTGTCTAAAACTCTAGGGAGAAAGACCTCGATGAGGTCCTGCAGACACACACAGTGTTTGTCAATGTCTCCAAGGGCCAGGTGGCGAAGAAGGAAGATCTCATCAAAGCATTTGGGACAGATGACCAAACAGAGATCTGTAAGATGGTAGGTTTCAATCAGTTTGCCTTGGAAACACGTGGGGAAAACCTTTGCATAGGAGTCAGGCAGACGTGATACTGCTTCATTTACTGGAAGGTTTGCACAGAGTGCAGCACTGCTGTAGGCAAAAGGATTTGGGGTTTTGTTAAGAACTGTAGAACTGTCTGGGTTGGAAGGGACCTTTAAGATCATTTAGTCCAACAATCAATCTAACTCAGATAAAACCTCAGCATTGTGTCAGCCCATCTTTTAAATACCTTCAGGGATGGTGCCTCAACCATTTCCCTGGGCAACGCATTCCAAGGCTTAATAACCCTTTCAGTGTCACAATTATTCTTGATATCCAGTCAACCTCCCCTTTTGCAGCTTGAGGCCATTTCTTCTTGTCCCATCACCTGTTCCTTGGGAGAAGAGACCAACACCCTCCCCTGGCTCACCCTCCTTTTAGGGAGTTGTAGAAAGTGAGAAGGTCTCCCCTCAGCTTCCTCTTCTCCAGGCTGAACAACCCCAGCTCCCTCAGCCTCTCCTCACAAAACTTACTCTCCAGACCCCTCAGCAGCTCCATTCTCTGGACCCGCTCCAGCCCCTTGATCTCCTTGGAGTGGGGTGCCCAAAACTGGACACAGCACTCAAGGTGGGACCTCACCAGTGACCAGTACAGGGGGACAATCACTTCCCCAGTCTTGCTGACCACACTGTTCCTGATCCAGGCCAGGATGCTGTTGGCCTTCTTGGCCACCTGGGCACACTGCTGGCTCATATTCATCCACTGTCAACCAGCAGCCCTAGGTCCTTTTTCCCCAGGCAGCTCCAGCCACTCTGTCCCAGCCTGAAGCATCCATGGGGTTGGTGTGACCCAAGGGTGGGACCCAACACCAACCTTGTTGAACCTCACACCATTGGCCTTGGCCCATCCGTCCAGTCTGTCCGGATCTCTCTGCAGAGCCTTCCTACCCTCCAGCAGGTAGCAATGGGTAGGAGAGTGGTAACTGTGCATAGTCTTACATTTTTGTATATGCTTCTCACTGAAAAGAGTTGGTGTTTTGTGTAACATGCAGCTCCTACGCTCTGAGGTCTGTGGACACGGAAGAAAGGGCACCCAGCTGTGACAAGTTTCCCACCTAGGATATATTATGGAGCTCAATGGAGTTAAATCCAGCTGGCGGCCGGTCACAAGTGGTGTTCCTCAGGGCTCAGTACTGGGGCCTTTCCTTTTTAATATTTTCATTGATGATATAGATAAGGACATAGAAAACACTATTAGTAAGTTTGCAGATGACACTAAGTTGGGTGGGAGTGTTGATCTGCTTGAGGACAGGGAAGCTCTACAGAGGGACCTGGACAGACTGGACAGATGGGCCAATGTTAATGGCATGGCCTTCAATGAGGCCAAGTGACAGGTCCTACACTTGGGCCACACCAACCCCATGGATGGCTACAGGCTTGGGGCAGTGTGGCTGGAGCTGCCTGGCAGAAAAGGACCTGGGGGTGCTGGTCGACAGGAGGCTGAACATGAGCCAGCAGTGTGCCCAGGTGGCCAAGAAGGCCAATGGCATCCTGGCTTGCATAAAGAATAGTGTGACCAGCAGAAGTAGGGAGGTGATTGTCCCCCTGTACTCAGCACTGGTGAGGCCACACCTTGAGTATTGTGTCCAGTTCTGGGCACCTCAGCACAAGAGAGATATCGAGGTGCTGGAGCGAGTACAGAGGAGGGCAACAAAGCTGGTGAGAGGCCTGGAAAACAAGGCTTATGAGGATCGATTGAGGGAGTTGGGGTTGTTTAGTCTGAGGAAGAGGAGGCTGAGGGGAGACCTCATCACTCTCTACAACTGCTTGAAAGGGCACTGTAGAGATATTGGTGCTGGTCTCTTCTCACGGGCAATGAGCGACAGGACAAGAGGGAATGGCTGCAAGCTGCAGCAGGGTAGGGTTAGGCTGGACATTAGGAAAAAATTTTTCACAGAGAGAGTGGTCAGTCAGTGGAATCAGCTGCCCAGGGAGGTGGTGGAGTCACCCTCCCTGACTGTGTTTAAGAGCAGATTAGATGTGGTGTTGAGGGATCTGGTGTAGGGGAGAACTTTGCAGAGTAGGGCTGATGGTTGGACTTGATGATCCCAGGGGTCTCTTCCAACCTAAATGATTCTATGACTCTCTGGAGGATGCACGAAAGGAAGGGGACGGTTATTTTGGGCAGTGCAGTTAGATGTTAAGAACAGATCTGATTTCTTACTCTTTCTTGGTAGGCTGTGAACTGCGGGCTTGTAGGTGATGAGTAGTTCTGCACTGCTCTTTTTGTAGTTTAGTGTTTTTACTTTGGTCTTTCCCATGTTCTCTCTCATAATGAGGTACGTTATTAATGTGGTTATTCTTTATCTGCACTTCACGTGTAACCAAGCCACTCAGACAGTTGCTGCATTTAACAAAGTTACTAGAGTTTTCACTCTTTAGTCAAACTGTGATGTTTGTTAACAGGTTATGTTATTTCCTGTGCAGATTTTATCAAAAGGGGAGCTGCAGGTATCAGACAAAGAGCGGCACACACAGCTGGAGCAGATGTTTCGAGACATTGCGACCATTGTGGCTGACAAGTGTGTGAATCCTGAAACGAAGAGGCCGTACACAGTGATCCTCATCGAAAGGGCCATGAAGGATATTCACTACTCCGTCAAACCACACAAGAGCACGAAGCAGCAGGTTCATATTCTTGCAGAATGAGCGGTCCCAGGGCTCAGCAGAGCCCTGTGGTCTAAAGCCCAGCAGTTGAATGCTTGGTACAAACAGCCTTTGAAACTCTTGACTTGATCCCAAGGGTCTCTTGGGACTCGATGATCCCAAGAGTCTCCTGGGACTTGATGATCCCAAGGGTCTCTTCCAACCTCTATGATTCTATGAACTCCTGCACTTTCTTTTTGGATCGTTCAGGGAAGGGAGAAAAAAAGAAACTAATTGAAGCAGCAACAGTGACGTGTCTGGAACAGAAATAAAAGTTGTATGATTTCTTTTGGGTTGAGGTAGCAAATCAGGCTTTGCACCTGAGCCACATGGCTCCCTGCTGCTCTGTGGTATAACTACTCCTTAGTGTTATTTCAGATGGGTTGTTTCAGGATTTGAAGTGATCACAAACTGCAAGAACTCTGCCTTTTGTTGTTAATCTGTCAAAATAGGCCAATGGCAACCTCCCTGCCGCAGAGGGGCAGTGATCAGTACTGAGAAATGTGCCTGAAGGGTTCGAGGGTTTGATCTGTGGGGTGGTTTTTGAAGCAGGTCTGTGAATGCTCTTCCTGCTTCATGTCCTCACAGGCACTGGAAGTGATCAGACAGCTAAAGGAGACCATGCAGATTGAACGTGCTCACATGAGGCTGCGCTTTATCCTTCCAGCGAAGGAGGGGAAGAAACTGAAAGAGAAGCTCAAGCCACTGATTAAAGTTATTGAGAATGAAGACTTCCATGAAGAATTGGAAATGGTAAGTAATAAAGCAGTCCCTGGGTTTTGTACTTGATTTGACTACAGTTTACTAGAATATTCATTAATATACAGCAGTGCCTTAGATAAGTTGCAAGTTTACCAGGGATTCTAAATCAGGGGTATATTTTGAAGTTTTTAATTTCACAGGATCTTTCACAGTGAAAGCTCGGAAGCAGCCCTTGTTACACAGAGGTTCCTGCTTCAGGCTGAGGAGCAGCACAATCTAATTCACAGAATCCCAGAGTATCAGGGGTTGGAAGGGACCTTGAAAGCTCCTCCAGTCCAACCCCCTGCTGGAGCAGGAACACCCAGAGCAGGTCACACAGGAACGCCTCCAGGCGGGGTTGGGATGTCTCCAGAGAAGGAGACTCCACCACCTCCCTGGGCAGCCCCTGCCAGGGTTCCCTCCCCCTCACCCTGAAGAAGTTCCTCCTCATATTGAAGTGGAACCTCCTCTGGTCCAGATTGCACCCACTGCCCCTTGTCCTGTCATTGGATGTCACTGGGAAGAGCCTGGCTCCATCCTCCTGACACTCACCCTTCACAGATTTATCAACATTCATGAGGTCACCCCTCAGTCTCCTCTTCTCCAAGCTCAAGAGACCCAGCTTAATTCCTCTTAGCACTGTCTCTCCCACAACACTGATAAGTTTCTCTGCAACTATGGGACATTACTCTTATTTATTTGGTGGGTCAGGCCTCTATTTTGGCAGTGGTTAATTAGTTTTTTTACAAAAGTAGTCTGTGGTAAAGCACAATTTGTTATTGGTAAAAGTCTTTCTGAGAGCAGGTTAGAATCTAACGACCCCAACTGTCAAAAGACACGTCCAGCCGTGGGTAAATGCAACTGCAGAGCTTCTGTGGAAAGACTACTTGATAGAAAATGCTTCCCAACTCCTCCAAGTCCTTCTTAGTAATTAAAAAGTATTATTTTTTTAAAGGAAGTGAATGTTGGACCTTAGAATCGTAGAATCGTTTCAGTTGGAAAAGACCCTTAAGATCATTGAGTCCGGCCGTTAACCCAGCGCGGCCACCTCAAAAGGGGGCTAAGAACAAGCAGCTCTCACTGTTTGACTGATGGAATGTGAAATATTTCAGGTGTGCCTTATCGACCCAGGCTGCTTCAGAGAGATTGATGAGCTGATCCGGAGTGAGACCAAAGGGAAGGGGACGCTGGAAGTGCTCAGTCTGAAGGACGTGGAAGAAGGAGACGAAAAGCTTGAGTAGCGACACCCTTTCCGGAGCGATTCCACGTGAACTGAGCACCCCCTGGAATGACTGGCATTTGCCACTCTCTCCTGTTTAGGCCTTTGTGCTTTTTTTTTCCAATCTCTTGCTGCCAAATAGTCTCTGACACTAATCCTTTGGGATTTTTCCATGCAGTGTGGTGGCTATGGTTTGTTTTTTTTAATCATTTGACACTGGCTCGGTTTACAGATGGGTTTTGCCTGTTGGGGACGCTTTGTTTTCAGAGTTGCACTGATGAAGATGGAGTTCAGTCTCAGAGCCAGAGTTGCTGGAGCTGAGGTTGGAGGCTCTCTGCTGAAGAGGGCTCGGGTGATGGTGCCAGTCGGTTTTGCTCCGCGTGGTCCCTGGTGAGTGGAAGATTCCGTAGGTGGCTGAGGGGCGAGTTTTGGACGTGAGGAGAAGAACCTGAAGAAAAGGGAGCTGCCTTCTCACTTCTGAGCAGGTGCAAAGTGTGGATTAGAGCATGTCTAAAGCGATCTCTTGGCAGCATGAAAACTGACTTAGAATCCTGTAATTGGCTGCTTGATAATTAGAGTACTTTAAAGGACCATTCTTCGAGATTTCCTTCACAGCACTTGCCGACTTAGAAAACATGTTCTCCAAATAACTTATTCATAAAATATATTTAGCTACATGAATACAAATGAGCTGTCATCTATTTATATAGTACAGAATACAGAAAGAAAGAAAGAAAAGAATTATTTTTGTTAATAGGATAGGAGGTATCTCTGCCCATGGGAGGCTTTGGAGGCTGCAGGGGCGGTGTGTGCTTGTCAGCTGTTCTCATTTGCGTGATAAAGTGGGTCTGGAAGGGTCGGCTGTGGCTTCTGGCCATTGCAGCAGACGGGCTTTTGTTGGGCCCTCATTCCCTGGCAGGCAGCGAGTCTTTGTGTGTGTCCCCCTTCTCTCCTCAGTGCGGGGAGAAGGATTCTGGCGGCTGGCCTTTACCCTCTGGGCTTTTTCGTGCTGCTTTCTGATACACGTGCAGGATTTCCAGCCAGCTCCTGAGGCACAGCGTGCAGTTCTTGAGAATTCTGCTAAATCTTGTTTCAGCTGCCTTAAACACATGCTTTTTAGTTGAAAAGAAGAGGGGAAGAGAGGACAGCTGGAGAAGAGGAGATAGCGAAAATACATGCCACGAGGGAAGGCGTATATCCTCGGGTGGCTGAGAGCTAAACCAGCAGGAATTAAGGAGCAAAGGCTCCTTAATTATGTATGAAGGTGACATTAATTATTATAACAGGTATTATGTCCTGGTTTTCATGCCAATAGCGGGCAGCAAGTCAGGAGCTGCAGCCTGGCCAAGGAGGAGGGCTCTCCCCAGGACCATGGGCTGTGTTAATTGTTTGCTGTTTGCTTTTGGTGGCTGTGACTCTGCCCGTAGGTGACAGTTCAACAGGGCCCCGGGTTGGGCTCCAATGTGACCTTTTCCTTTGTACCATGGAGAATTTTCTAGAATTTGCAGAGGGAGAGTTGGAGTCAGCTGGAAGAGGAGAGGTTCGACCTGTTGGGTGCCCAGGGCCTGCAGCACTAGCCAACAACTGGCTCTTGGGAGCCACATTCTGCCACCATCCTTTGACACGAGCGTGTGCAAGGTTGGCTAAAAACTCTTCAGTAATATTTGGGAAGCACGTGTCGCTGTAGGGTCTGGAGTTTTGCTGAGGGCTGGTGAAACAGAGGTTCTTGCAGCTTTTCCTCCTGTTTGAAATGCTGTCTCTTGGCCCAGGGTAATCTTGAGGGCTGCCTAGAGAGGTTTGATGGCTCAAGTGAGATACCTGGCATGTGGCTGCAGCCCCGAGGTGGAGATCTCTGCCTGCGCAAACGCCTCGTGTGGGAGAGCCCTTGCGTTCCGGGTGCTCGTCTCTCTGTGCCCGCCTCGAGATGCTAATCTGCACCTTTAGCCTGTCACCAGCCATTAGTGCTAACAAGCAACTCAGAAACCTGCAAATGAGTCGCTGAGCGAGAGCCTCAGCTGGTCAGTGCCGCTAAAATTTGACGCCCCAATCCTGTCATGTCCTTCTTTTCCCTGTTCAGCACCCAGAGCGCGACAGGGGGCTGGAGGGGAGAGACCTCGACTCTCAGAAACCCTCTGAGCTGCTTTACCAGCTCGGTGCCAGGAAGGCAGTTCCCTTCCTACGGGCTTTTCCTGCGATTTTAAACGTTCAGGGGTTTTCTCCAGTGGAGGCAGCTTGATTTAATCCATCACCAAATAAATGTACGTGCTTGCCTGGGGTTCCTTGCAGTTGTGTTTTCACCAAGAACGTGTGGAAAGCGTCAAAACAAACACCAGTGTTGGTGGCGGGTTTGTTGGTGTCCGTTGCAGCAGGAGTGGGACTCCCTGCACTAATTAACTGCAATTTTCTGGCATTTCCTGACTTAATGAACTGAAATTCCCTGAGGGTTCCTCTCTAGGTGGTAATGAGCTCCTCTTGCCGTTGGAGATAAGCTACACAAGTACACATCTTTGCCCCAGAATTGTCCTCGCCCTCTTTCTGGGGGTCTTGGTGTGTCCCCTGGGCTGGGCGTGGGGCAACGGCCGTAGCCACGGTGATGGGAAACACAACTGGGCCCCCCCCTCCCCCGGCCCCACCTGCCCTTGGCTTCCTGGGGAAGCTCACTAATTGGTTCTTAATTAACCTGCTGCCCTCAGGAGTGGAGAGGAAGGGGCTGAGCAGGAGGTGTGCGGCAGTTGGAGGTGCCCCAGCGACGGTTGCGTGGACACAAGGAGCTGGGCTCTTGTCCCTGGTGACAGCCTGGCCACCGGGGGAGCCACCAGGGGAGCTGCCATGGCCACCAGGCAGGCAGTAGGGCTGGAGAGCCATGTCCAGGGCACCCACACCAAGCCAAGCCAGAAGGCAACTCTCAGCCAGCGTGTCCAGGAGCTGCGCACTGTCATCACCTTGCAAGGTGCTGCCTTGGCCTTCATGGGGACATTCCAGGGCAGGGGGGCGGAGGGGGACGGGACACTCTTGGTCCCCCCATCATCCTGCATGGTACCAACATCACCTTGATGTCCTCCAGAGCAAGGGAGGAAGATTTTCATGCTGTCATGTGAGGAAAAGCTCAATCAGAACAGAGAGCTGCTCCCCTGCCTGCGCGAGGCGGTGCAGGAGGATGTCCAGGCCCTGGACCTTGTCCAGAAGGTACCACCAGGTCCCATCTTCCCATCTGCTGCGTTCCTACCTGCTGCTGGCCCTGCAGAGCGGCCTCCTCCTCCTCTGCACCTTGTCAGGGCAGCAGTAGGATGTGACCATCCCCAGGCTGACGGTGACATTCTCTCTGCCCCTCTCCTGCCCACAGCGCAACAAGCTGACTGTGGCCGAGGCTTGTGGAGCCCAGACGCCCTTGGACAACGTCTTGGCCAGGAGGACAGTGGAGGTAAGGGCAGGGTCCAGCGGGTATGGATGGCTTGCAGGGTACACTCGAGTGAATGGCAGAGGGACCTGGTGCCAGCACAAAGACATGGGACTGGTGCAGTGAGACGTGGGGTGTCACATGTGGTCCCATGGGCCCTTTTCTGTCTCAACACCCATCTGTGGAGGTCCTCCTTCAGCTCCCTCAGCACATGCTTTGCCCCAGCAGAGCTCCTGCCCATCCCACCCTGCACATCCTTGGGGCTGCCCAGGTTCCTGTGGGTCCAGCTGCGGCGCTGGGAGAGAGATGCTGTCTCTGCTCTGCCCTTCACTGCCTGTTCCAAGGTTGTGACCTGGTTAGAAGACCACGGAGGCAGAGGAGGTCCCGTTGCCTGGGGGCCTCTTGGAGGGACAGAGCGGTGTCACTGCCCTCTGCCAGCATCCGCATCTGGGGCACTGATCGATTTTATTGACGCCCAGCCCTGGGTCTGTGTTATGCAGAGTCCCTGAGCACAACCCACCACTGCCATCAGCAGATCCCCACCTCTGCTTTACCACAAGCCCCCACAGTGAAGGTATCCAGAGCCCATCCTGCCAAGGTAGTGACAATGTCCTGGAGAAATGTCCCAGCCATCCCCAGAGGGCATCCTTCAGGGGGAAACCTTCAGGGGGAGCTTTCCGGCAAGGACCCCTTTCTCCCGTGCGTGCCCAGCAAACCCTGCCTCCAGCCTGGCGAATTGTCACGTCCCCGACCAGGTGGCGCAGGAGAAGCTCCGGGCCAATATTTACGAGCAGGTGAACATGAGCAACATGCTGCTGTACCAGCTGCAGCAGCGGGGCCGAGCCTGGGACGAGCTGCAGCGGCGGCTGCAGCAGCTGCAGGATTCCCAGATGGGTGACAAGCGCCTGCAGGCACAAATGCAGGTACCCAGGACCCCTTGCTGGGGTGGCAGCATCCATGGGGGACTTCAATCCCCCTCCCTGTGTTCCCTGGGCTTGGCATGCTGCATCACCCCATGTCCCCCCGTCCCATCTCTGCCCCAGGTGATCCGCCAGCTGGGGAACAACATTGACAAGATGCTCACCAAAATCCGTGCTGGGCAGAGAGTGACCACCCTGTACCTGACAGTGCGGGATGTCCTGAGGAAGGTGAGCTCCTCCTCACTGTGCCACTGTCCCACCCCCTTGCCCTGCAAAGGCAATGAGGTCCCCCAGGAGATACGCTGGTGGGATGCCTTCTTGGCTCGGCAAGGTCCTCCTGCTCCCCACTGCCCCCAGGGCTCTGTGGGGTGATGCGCTGTGGCTCCCTGTGTCCCAGGAGCTGGCCCATCTGCCTATACACC
The DNA here is from genome assembly GCA_013400555.1 of Jacana jacana. Lineage (NCBI taxonomy): Eukaryota > Metazoa > Chordata > Aves > Charadriiformes > Jacanidae > Jacana > Jacana jacana. Next base: position 944,158 of record VZTM01026136.1, on the reverse strand, counting down.
TGGACCTCCTGTACAGCATGGCTGAGCGGTACCATTGGGAGCTGGAAGACATGGAGCTCATGGCCTTGAATGCCGTCAAAGCTGCTGATGCAACCAAGGTGAGATGGTCTGGGGCACCTTGCTGACCCAGAGCCCACAGCCAGTGCCATGTGCCTGGGCTGGTGAGTCTTCCCACAATAAAGAGCAAAAGAGACTGAGCTAGGCTTGCCCACCACCACCTAGATGCCTCCATAGCTCCTCCTGCTCTTGGGTTGGGTGGCCTGGGGACAGCCTCTCCAAAGCACCAGCCGTGGTGAAGGCAGCGTGCTCAATCCTCCAGCCCTCCTTGCCCAATTTCCTTCCCAACCTGTTTACATGATATGTGGGCAGGTCATTTTTGATGCTGGCCCAGAAGCTCAGCAGGCTCACAAAGGTCCATCCTTGCTTTGGCAACTGCTTCTCCCTGCTCTGATGTGCTCCAGGAGGACATGACCCAGATGGAAACCTGGTTTCGTGCAGAGAGAGAGCTCCAGTTCCGCTCCCTGGCTGCCCAGAATGTGCCCATCGACAGACTCTGGCTGAAGGAAGCAAGCGAAAAGTACCTGAGAGCGGTGAGCTGGGGGTCCTGGGGCTTGCAGGGCTGCAGGCAGATGGCTGGCATCAGTGCCCAGCCATCCCCACAGGGGAGCAGTGCCAGCTCCCCCAGGTTGCCAGCAGCTCAGGTGATGATGAACGTCCTTGCAGCAAGCCCGGTACGAGCTCGCCATGGACTTCACGAACCTGCACTTGCAGGACCAGATGGAAGGTGAGTGCCTGGCGGGGTGCAGGGGGGTGGGACACAGGTACAGCCACAGACATCCATCCCTGAGGCTTCCCTCCCACCCTAGATACCAAGCAGATGGCCACCAAGACCCAGATGGAGCGCGAGGCCTGGGTGACTGAGAAGATGGAGAAGGCCAAGGCTGCGGTGCAGTGCTCCCACCTCTGGGTAACATAAAATTCATCTCTGGTAGAACCCTGAGCTGCTCAGGCCTCAGGGAGCTGAGACCTCTCTGCTCATCTTGGTTTATTGTGGGGTTATCTGCTCTCTTCTGCCCCTGGAGCCCCCTAAAGCCCTTCTTGTGTGAGCAGAGATGGACTTGCTTTTCTCCATGCCATGAGCTTGCAGTGGCCCATGGTGCAGAAACCTCCCTGAGGCCACGGCACCTGCAGGAACACCATGGGCTGAGTCCTCATTCTCTTCCCTTTCCAGGACATCCCCAGCAGGCTTCTGGCACAGCAGAAGTCTTCAGTAGACCTGGAGCAGTATGTCAATGAGTGCAAGGAGAAGAAGCAGGTGCTGAAAGAGATGCTGAAGGAGCTGGAGCTAAAGCAGGCTGAGCTGAAGTTTCGCCAGCCCTCCAACAAAACCAGGTGCTGCTGGCCTTGGGGCACCTGGGTCAGCTAGGCCACCAGCCTTGGCGGGGAACATGTGCACCACAGGTGTCACAACAGGGCATCCCATTGCAGTCAACAGGAGGTTTTCTTAGCAGGATGCTCCCCCACCTCTGGTCCTGTCCCAAAGCTCCTGTGGTGGGAGCAGGAGGACCCCCTTGCTCTTGCCTGGTGTGGGAGGTGGTACCACCATGGAACAGGGTTGCAGGCAGCATTTTCTGCTCTGCAGGTGGGGACAGGGTGCAACTGGAGCAGGTTTTGCAACAGATTTGGGGTGTCTCTGCACCCCTGTGCAATTGTGGCAATGTCAGTGCGGTTGGCTTCAGGCTACTGGAGGAGGAGCTGAAGATGAACCTGCAGTTGGAAGAGGCTCGGCTGGAGCGGATGAAAGTCCAGATGCTGAAGAACCAGGAGCTCCTGGTCAACTTTGAAAATGGCATAGACAACCTCTTCATCCGTCTGCACAGCATCACCAGCCCCGACCAGGTACCCGCAGGAGTGCAGCCCCAGACTGTGCTTGGTGGGGCAACAGCACCATGTGGTGACACTTGGTGCAGCCACTGTCACCCCCAAGTGCCTCATTTTCCCTACCAAGGTTGTTATCTCCCTGACTCTAGGACAGTTCTGTCAAGGCCATGAGGGTGGAGGAGAAGCTCCAGCACTGTGAAAAGAAGCTGCAGTACCTGTTGCAGCGAGTGGCCGACTTGCCCCCTGACAGCTACAGCCCAGATGAGAACAATGAGGTGCGTGAGGGCTCCATCCCTGCTGTAGTCTTTGGGGACCCACACAGGGCTCTTCTGGATTGCCCATCCCAAGACATCCTCCCAGGTGGGAGGATGGAGGTAACCCCAGGGAAGAGCCATGGAGCAGCTCAGTCCCAGGGCATTGCAGGGTGTCCCCCCCAGGGGGACATCAAGGTGAGACACCCCTTGGGTTGTAACCCCTGTCCCCCCTTCAGCAGTTAACCCAGGGTGTCTTTCACAGACTTTTGTGAAGGTCAGGAATTTTCTGGAGAAAACAACTGCAAATGATCCACAGAACCTGAAGATTTCCTTGGATGACATAAGCAGCAGCATCCAAGGTAGAAGAGCACAGCAGGGACGTGTCCTGCAGCAACTGTCCAAGCCACTGCCCCCTGGGATTTCCAGGGGTCCTTGCCTGTCTCCCACTGCCCGAGCAAACCCCAACCTGGGAGTTGTCTCCAGGCCTTGGGGCTGACCTTGGTTGTCTCTGAGTGCTTTGAGTGTGGTTTCAGTTGAGGATGTGGGAGAACGAAGGTAAACAGTGGGGTGGTCAGCATCAAACCACAGCAGGAGAGATGCTGTGGGACAAGAGGGACACACACTTTTTAATAAATCACCAGGTTGGGAAGAATAACCAGTGCTTGGGTTGGTCTGTGGCCTCCTCCTATCGGATGGTCTTGGAGGAGCCACTGAGTTTTTGGCAGTTTAGCACCTTTTATTAATGAAGCAAAGGCTGTGCCCACCACCCCATGGCTCTGGACCTTTACGGAAAGCCCCAGCAGAGTTGGAGGTGCGTGTCAGGGCAGTGACATTGCTAGACCCTGCAGGTCACCCTGGGATGCTGGGCTGGAAGAGCCAGCCAGGAGCGCCTGTGCTGGAGGGGTCAGCACAAGGGCTTACCATGATGCCACCAGCCCTCCAACACATGCTGGCTCTCCCTGGGGACATGGTCACAGTGGGGGTGGCCCCACAGCCTCTCCTCAGCTCTCTCTTCTTTGCTCTCTCCTCCAGACCCCTTTGATTTTGCTGACAAAGACCGTGGCCTTGTCCTTACACGGGAAGACATCAAGAAGCAGGGGCTGTACCTGATTGAAAGCAAGAAGAAAGGCAGCAAGAAGAAGTAGAAGTCACTCCACAAGAGCTTTGGATGTCCCAGCCCATCTGTTGTGCTTTGGAGAACCCAGACCACCACCCCTTGTACCGTTTTCTCAACAGGTTTAATAGAGCAGATCTTTTTCATTCCTCCCAAACCTGTGGTAAAGCTGGATCTGGGGGTCCTAAGATCACATCTGCCACCCAGGACACGTGGGACAAATCCTGAGGGTGCTGAGCTGGGTTTGGGAGCAGCCCTATTCTCCCATGCCTCATCCCCCTGCCCCTTGTCCAGCTTCTCTCATTGCAGAGATGGGGATTGGCTGGGGTGAGGACAGCTTTTCCTGGCCAGAGCACAGCTGGGGGCAGGCTGGCTGCCTCCTCTTTGGTCCCATGGGATCAGCACCTTCCTGGGACTCCCCAGACAGCTCTGGAGCCCAGTGGGTTGGCACATTTCCAAGATGGCTATCAGTCAACATGGGGCAGGGGGTGACACCTCTACAGGGATCAGACCTCAAGGTGGGTGTCTTCTACAGAGAACTTTGTAGACTAGGGCTGATGTTTGGATTTGATGATCCCAAGGGTCTCTTCCAACCAAAATTATTCTATAATTCTATGTCTGTGCATGGGAGTGGGAGGGCAGACCCTGCCTTGGAACAGGAGACCCAAATCTGAAGTGCAGCTGGGGGCTTGGGACCTGGACCTGTCTGTGGTCCCTTCACACCTCTTCTCTCTCCTGGTCCCTCCACACACGTCCAACTCGTGCTCATAACCCTCAAACCCAGAGCAACCGTCAGGATCTCCCTTTGGGCTGCAGGGTCTAACCCAATGTGACAATGGACCACCAAGCTTGTGACTTGGGGATGGATCCCCAGACCTGCTGGGGATCATGGACGTCCAACCACGGAGGCCACATTGCCTTCTCTACAGAGGCATTCATAAAAGAATGCTGCAAATAGATGGTGCTGTTTCCTCAAGTACAGCCAACACTCAAGGCTTCTGCCAGGGACCTGTGGTCCTGGCTGGAGACCTAGGAGAGTCCCACCTCATCCATGTCTGCAGGGGGACATCAGCATCATACCAAGTTTTAACTGGCATTTTTTCTTGGTTCCTGTGCTTCATGCTGACATGACTTGTGACATCATCCTTGCGTGGAAGGAATGGCCACTTCTGCCACGCCTCCCAGCAGGCTAGCAGATCACACCGAATGGCCTTGGAGGGTTTTGTGAGACCTCAGGGCTGGGGAATATATGGCCAAAATACAATCTTTGAAAGGAAGCTTCAGAAACAGCATAACGGGCCCGTGAAGTCACCTGATGGAGCTTCCCAGAACACATAGTCATGTAGGTGGGCTCTTCTGCAGTTAAAGACCATGCTGTAATTACATCCGTCCATCTCTTGTCTTTGATGATCCCAAGGGTCTCTTCCAAGTCTCATACTCATGTGCCCACCTGGTCTGGGCCAGGGAGTCCTCTGCTGCCACCCAGCCCTGGGAGCAGAAATCCAAGAACACTCTGTAAAGCAAGGGGGCAAGTGGCCAGCGTGGGTGGATGGTGCTGGGTCACTGACACTGTCCATGCTCAACACACCCAGCGTTTGAAGAGCAGCCAGGCCACGTTGGGGTGGGCTGTCCTCAAATAAGTGACACTGAGAAGGAAATTACCAGCACACACTATGTAAGGTGACTCTGACCACCCTTCTTGATGACTTGAGCAGAAGACATCCCTGCTTTAAATGCAGAGCCACCAGGCTGGTGTTGCGATTGGTGCACCGCAGGCTCCTGGTGACATCCTGGGCCAACACAGTTGCAGGGATGGCCAGTATTGACCAGAAAACATGGCCAATCTGCCCATCCATGGGCTCGTGTACAAATCACCCAGCCCCTCTCTCTCAAGGCCGTCTACAGCTGCTGTCAAATAGTGTTGCCTACAATGAGGTTGTGGGAGCCACCATGAACTGGTTTTTGCCTTTACAAGGTCTGGTGCAGCAGAACTACAGAGGATCAATTTCTGTCTCAATTGGCTTGGAAACAGCAGATCCAGGCCATGTCTCTTAGACAGCAGCCACCACACCACTGAATAAACGTGAATGGTTTGAAGCTAGTTGAAAAGAGACTCTAGTTTTATACACCTAACTACGTTTGAGGTGGTTTCCTCTTGTGATGGCCTCAGGACCTTCTGAAGGGGTGTCCTTCCTCTCTTGGTGACACAGAACTGAGTGTACACCCCAAAGGTGCTGCAAGGGGAGGTCAAGGTTTTCACTTCTTCCCTTACCGAGAACGCTGACCTGAGCAGAGATGACCCGGCAAACATCTGCCAAAGTCTCAGGTAGACACGAAACCCACCTCTCAGCAGTGACATCACCAAATCCAACATCCAGTGTCTCTTGGTCTGAGACAACTGAGAAGGTCGCAGTCCTAGGTATTCCGACAGCCTGGAGGCTGAGGAGAAGAGAAGGAACAAATAATGTGTGTTTTGTGGCTGGTGGAAGTGAAGGATGACTTTTTAGAGCACGGTGGTGCTTTGTCCCTCATGCCCTGCTCTGGCATACAGAGGAGCAAGAAGAAACACCAGAAAGCTTTGAGGAAGACCTCCATATGCTGAGATGTTTTCTCTCCTTCCTCTTCAGCTTCTAAAAGGTGAAGAGCAGAGCTAACATCCCTCAGGCTAGACCAGGGGGTTCCCATCTTTTGGGATAAACCCTGAAAAAAAAACTGCTTCAAGCTCTTGGTCTCTCTTTCCACCCTGCTGTGGGGAGCAGAGAAGCCACAAAATGTGCTGGAGACTTCCCTCCACTAGAGCTAGACTGTATTTTTCAATCTCCATTTATGGGGAACCCAATCTGTGGCCCATTTGCCACCTACAAGGAAACTCTGGGATGTTTGACAATCATAGAAAAATAGGATTGTCTAAGCTGGAAGAGCCCTTTAAGATCCCCACTTGTCACCAGCTGAGTTTAGCTGCCTTGAAAGGAGGGGAGGAGTAACAGCACACGATGCCGTGGTGGTTTCAGGTCTACTGGAGACACAAAGGATACCTGGTTCATCATGAGCATTCGCTGAATGCGTTCAGACACAGCATCCCATATCCCCATCACGTCTGCAAGGCGAGGAGAAGACATGTCACCCCGCGGCTCACACCAGGCAGCATGCTCCCGCCCAGGCCGGTGATGCAGGGGGCAATCGGAGTGACTGCTGCTGCCTTGCCCGCACCCAGGAGAAATGGACATGAGGGAATAGATGTGACAAGGGGCGAAGAACCACAAGAAGAGGGTGGGAAGAAACAGGAGGCAGCACCTTGGCTTCTGGATTTTAAACAAACCACTCAAGCATGGGTGCCCCAGGAGGGCAGTGACAGGGTGTGGGGCAGCACCCAGAAGTCTTCCTGCCCAAGTGACCCCTGAGCCACATGGGACCTCCCTGCCCAGGCCTAGCTTGCAATGGACAGGGGAACGGCATGGAGCTTCGTAGGGCACTTACCCCCACCTCACGGAGAGTGTGGGGCAGGACAGCTATGCAGAGGGGTCCCCAAGCTGGGACTTAGCCCATACGCACGTCCCCAAATGCTGGGGGAAGAGGTGGGGTTGCACGGTGCTCTCCAATATGGGAAGATAAAATTAGTAATATAAGGAATAAATGGATAAATAGAGGGGAGGGAAGGAAGGGCTGGTGCCAGTTGGGGTTTCATAGAATCATAGAATTGTCTGGTTCAGAAGGGACCTTTCAGATCATTGAGTCCAACCATCAACCCAGCCCTGCCCAGACCACCACTAACCCATCTCCCTCGGCACCTCACCACTGCCTGGCTTTTAAATGCCTCCAGGGATGGTGACTCCACCCCTGCCCTGGGCAGCCTGTTCCAAGGCTTAACTGCCCTTTCAGTATAGACATTTTTTCCTAATAGCCATCCTAAACCTCTCCTGGAGCAACTGGAGGCCATTTCCTCTTGTCCCATGGACTGTTTCTTGGGAGAAGAGACCAAACCCCCTTGGCTACTCCCTCCCTGAAGGGAGTTGGAAAGAGTGAGAAGGTCTCCCCTCAGCCTCCTCTTATCCAGGCTGAACACCCCCAGCTCTCTCAGCCTCCCCTCACCAGACTTGTGCTCCAGACCCCTCACCAGCTCCATTGCCCTTCTCTGGACACGCTCCAGCCCCTCAGTGTCCCTCCTGTCATGAAAGGAAAGGTCGTTTCATTAGGGGCAGGCACGGGGTGGTGCAGCTGGGTGAAGGAGTGGAGAGATTTCCTCTACTGCCCCAAGAAGTCCTGATTTCCTTCCACTGCAATCCCTGCCCGAGGCTCGACAGGAGCTCCAGCAGAGATGTCTGCAGCTGATGCTGGGGCAGGTGAGGAACTTAAAATAGGGCAGCAGGGAATTCCCACTGGAGCGTTTGCTGCTGGGGAATGTCTCTGCCCTGGAAAGGCTGGGTTTGAGTCCTGGCATGTTTGGGTTTATTATTTATTTTTAAAGATGTGATCAGAATCACTTGGAATGGAGCACAACAAAGGGTAGGTGCAGGCTGGGACTGTCACCTGAGTCTCAGTACTGCGCTTTATCCTCCAGGGAGAAGAGGAATCAGGACAAATCAGCCAGTTTTGGAGCCAAAACAAGAGGCTCTGATATAAACCCTGGGAAGGGACATGCCAACAGGGCCACCAGTGCAGGGGTCCACGTTGGAACACTGGGACTTGCAAGGATGGGATGCAGGAGGAGGCAGGTTCATGCATCCCAGACTTTGGAGCAAGAGCTGCTTTCCCACCAGAAGCAAAAACATTTTCCACCTCTACATTGATGTTACGAGGGTTGATGCTTGTGGTGGTGGGTTTTGGCCCAATAAATAACCTGTTCTGGCACCACTGGCCAGATGTGAGTTTCAGCATCTTTGTAAAATGAAGGAGGGAGCAAGGAGGGATGGAGGCAGCACTGCTAAAGGAGGGATGGACCCCATGGGGGTGGTTTCCTGCTCCAGCTCCAACCCATGGCAAGAGGAGAAGTTGCAGCAGGCAGTGGATGGGGCTGGCAGCTCCCCACCAGGCAGCTTTTCTCCACGGCAGAGGTGTCCCAGCCCTTGCACCATGTTGGTGGCCTCCTGTGGAGGAGCTCTGCTGGGTCTGTGTCTGCCTTGTGCTGGGGACCCTGGAGCTGGGGGCAGTGCTGCAGGGGGGTGTGAGGAGAGCGGAGCAGAGGGGGAGTACCCCCTCCCTTGCCCTGCTGGCCACGCTGCTGGGGCTGGAGCCCAGGAGATGCTTGTTCTAGTTCATTAAGTTTCTCCCCACCCAACTCTCCAGCCTGTCCAGGTCAGGATAGGAGGCAGCTGATGCTCGGTCAGTAGTTGGTGCTCATTCCAGCCCAGCCACACCATGGGCAACCAGAAGCAACCAAAAGCAGAGCCGTGGGGCCTGGGTTCCATTCATGGGGGACAGAGAGGGCAAAGCTTGCCCCGTCTCTTGCTGCCCTCACAGACAGCTCTGCTGCACAGGGGGAGGAGAAAGGGGCAGAGGGGGCTGGACAGCCCTGGAGGGGCTTGGAGCAGAGCAGAATGGGGGGCATGGAAACCCAGAGAAGGTCTTGGTGGCAGCAATTGGAGGGGCATGGAAGGTATCCAGGTGTGTATGGGGAGGGGGAAGGGGGCTGGAAGGTGCAGGGGATGTCAAAAGGTACACGAGTAAGCAGGGAGGGGACCAGAGTCGAGCTGGCAGTGGTCAGTTGGGGGTAGAGGTGCTGGAGCATGAGATACAAGCTAAGCCCTGCAGCAACCTAACTGGTTGGAGTAGGGGCAAAGAGGGATGGGGGGGACCTGGGGGCACCCAGGGTGGAGCATGATGTGGGGTGAATGCCAGCAGAGGGGAGGACAGGAGCTGGTGATATTCGGGATCAGAGGGACTGGGGAGAGGATGTGCAGGGAAAGAGGGATGGGGAAAACCCACAGTGCCACAGAGGGGGGACACAGGAGATTGGGGGTGTCCCCAGGATGGGAGAAGGATGGTTTTCCAGCCCCCTCACCACCTGCAGGTTTCCTGCCTGTGTGGTGACCAGCAGCAAGCACAGGGTGCTCTGCACAGGACAGACAGGCTGGGAGCTACAGGTGGCCCTGGGAGCCACCATCCCAAGGCAACGAGTAGGGCTGTGATGGCAGCATGTCCCCCCACAGACCCAGCAACCATCAGATGGAGGTAAAACACCACCCAAGGGGGAGCCCCATAAGTGAGGGGGCTGCAGAGAACAGGGCTGGGCCAAGCACACCCATGGCATGGGGGCTGGGGGCTGCTGCTGAGCCTAAATGGGGGGGGGTCAAGGGTAGGGGGCAGGTGAGGATGCTGAGGGTGATGAAGGCATCAGGGCAGGGATGTCCATAGGATGGAAGAGGATGGAGATGGATAGATGGATGAATAGATACGTAGATAGATGGAGGGAGGGATGGATGTATTGGTGGGTTCTGAGAGCTTGGGGGTCCCCCAGCACCCCACATGCCAGCCCCTGCCTCCCGCCCCAGGGGACAGGTACAGCCTTGTGCAGCACATGTAATGGCTGCTGCTGGATGTCATGATGGGGACCCAGACTCATCCCAACCTGTTGCCCNCAGGGGGGTAGCAGGGTGCAGGAGAGGAGAGCAGGTTGCAGAGGAGGGCAGAGGGGTGCAGGTGGGACAAGAAGAGGCAGTGGGGAAGATCACAGGGCACAAGGGGTGATGGGGGGGCATTGCAGGGTGCAGAGAGGGAGAGTGGTGTGCAGTGGGTACCAGTGCCCATTGGAAGGCAGGGAGAGACACAGCTCTCACTCATCCCAGTGCCACTCTGCCCACTGCTCCTTCCCCTTCACACCACCAGCTCCTGGAGAAGCCAAACTGGGGTAACTGGGCATTGGTACTTGCAGGGGGGATCCAGCTATTACGAGTGCCTGCCATCTCTCCCAGCAGGGCTCACCCCACTGTGGGGTGTGTGTGTGTGTGTGTGTGCAAGGATGCCCAGGGGCAGCACATGGAGGCCAATTCCATCCCCTGGCTTGGGTTCCCCACTCTGCCCCCCAAGTTTTCTTCCTGGCCCCAACATCAGCAGCTCCTGGGGGCCATGGCACCCCAAGGTAACACGCAAAGGGGGCACAAGAGAGCAGCACACAAGGGGGACCTGCTCCTCCTTCTGTGTCCTCCTCAGCACCAGAGCCGGGTGCCAAGGGGCTCCCCCACCCCTTGCTGGGTGCACAAATCCCCCCCCTCCCGTATCCAGTTTGAGCCTTTGCCAGGGAGACGGGAGCCAGGAACAAGAGCCCACAGAGCTNACACAGTGGGGCTGGGCTGGGATCTGCTGGGTCACAGTGGGGTTTGGGGGGGACTGTCAGGTACCCTGTGCTGAGCTGGATCAGCCCAGCAGTACTGTGATGAGGAGAGTGGGGTGCAGGGGAGGAGAATGGCATGCAGGGGAGAAAGATGGGGTGCAGGGGAGGAGGNATTGGTACTTGCAGGGGGGATCCAGCTATTACGAGTGCCTGCCATCTCTCCCAGCAGGGCTTACCCCACTGTGGAGTGTGTGTGTGTGTGTGTGTGTGCAAGGATGCCCAGGGGCAGCACATGGAGGCCAATTCCATCCCCTGGCTTGGGTTCCCCACTCTGCCCCCCAAGTTTTCTTCCTGGCCCCAACATCAGCAGCTCCTGGGGGCCATGGCACCCCAAGGTAACACGCAAAGGGGGCACAAGAGAGCAGCACACAAGGGGGACCTGCTCCTCCTTCTGTGTCCTCCTAAGCACCAGAGCCGGGTGCCAAGGGGCTCCCCCACCCCTTGCTGGGTGCACAAATCCCCCCCGCCCCGTATCCATTTTGAGCCTTTGCCGGGGAAACGGGAGCCAGGAACAAGAGCCCACAGAGCTGACCATCACCAGCCCCTTGTCCTCACCTGCCCAAGGACACGGGGACCCCCCTGCTTGCGTGGAAGCGACTCAGTGTTGCAGACAAGCTGGGTCAGCCGTATTTATTGAGAATGGTTGTGGAGGGATAAAAATATTTCCACTAGCTCTATAAGAGTTTATAAACCTATACTCTGCTTATCCTTTGATAAATGCCTCTATGACTGTCATGCAAAGGTAGGTACTTCTGTAAGAAAATAGCAAGATTAAAAAAAGGAAAGCACTAACACACCCTGCCCGGGGAGGTCCCTGCCCGCAGGGGCCAAGGGACCCCGTGGCTGGCGCAGGGACACGGGTGGAACGTGCTGGAGCCAACCCAGCACCCCGAATCACCCACCCCGAGCCTCGGCCCTACACAGCCCCCATCAGCCAAGCCTCCTGGATGCAAATCTCTCACCCAGGGGTGAACCCACATGGGGAACCCCGATTCAGGTTGGCCCTGCCAGGGAGGGGACGTGTCCCCGTGCCATTGAGTTCCCAGTGATCCCATGGCTCCCAGTTCTGCCTCCACCCTGCAGCCTCGCCATCCCCTTTTGTCTTTCCCAGTCCCCAGGGGGATCAGAGGCCCAAGGGGAGCTCAGGACCATCTCCTCAGGGATGCCCTGTGGCTGTTGGCCAGGAGCTGTGAGCCAGGGCTCACCCTGGGGACCCACAGCGGTGCTTTGCTAGGGAACAACACGGATGGGGACACCCTAGGGGGACACAGAGACACAACACAGATAGGGACATCCTGAGGGAGACAGGGACACGACGACGTAGTACTCTGAGGGAAAGCAACATGGCTGGGGACAGCCTTGTGGGGGACACACTGCAGTGCTCTGCAGAGCAGCAGCACTGCTGGGGACATTGTGGGGGAACACAGGGACACACAGCAGTGCTCTGCTGGGAAACCACTTGGATGGCACCATCCTTGGGGGACACACAACGATGCTGATTGGAAGCAGAAGGATGAGGATATCCTGGGGACACACAGGGACACCACAGACAAGCACATGGGGGCAGGGGCCAAAACACCAGCGAGGGATGATGCTGCCACCACAGGGGGGCAGGCACCATGGGCACAGGACAGTCATTATTGCTTTACAGGGCCAAGATCAAGGGGAGGCCAGGCTGGGGACCCGGCCTCTGATTTGGGGTTCAAGGGACTTTCTGTGGGTCCTGTGATTCCCCAGTGCTCCCTGTGCCATGACCACTCCTACTGTCCAGGGACACAGGCTCCCCACACTCGGTGGGGACAGGGACCCTGCTGAGGACACAGGGCTGGACATCCTGAGCTTCAAGTCCTTCCTCACACCAGTGCTGGCATGAATGTGGCCAAGGGTCCAGGTGCTGGCTGCCACCCTGGCCAGGACACTGGTTGCCCCTCCATGTCACCTGTGGTCCCTAGGAATTGCTGTTCCTCCGTGTCAGCCAAGCCCAGGTGGAGCAACCCTGTCCCCCACACCAGGGCAGCTGGGGGTTCGAGGAGGCTGGGACCAGCCTCCCCCTTTCCTCTTCCCTTAAAGCCAGGGCCGAGCTGAGTGTAAAGACAGGCAGCCATATGTGACACAGGGACAAGCTGGCTGGTGGCCCTGCCCAGAACTGCAGGGAGAACAGTGAAAGCCAAAGCTCAGGAGACAAAGCTGTCCCCATCGTGGGTGTGGGGCGTGGAGGCATCCAGCCAGGACAGGGTGCAGGAGACACCTTGTCCCCTTGCTGTCCCCGTGTGACAGGCGCTGGCAGTTGGATAAGGCGTTACAACAGCAGCTTAAGGTGGTGTGTGTGGTGTTGGTACCGAGTCTGGCAGCAGGGCTGGGGCAGGATGGAGTGTGATGTAAACATTTCTGATGGGGCAGGGAGGAGGGGGCAGAAGGAGGAGGAGAAGGAGGAGGAGGAGTGCTAGTGTGAGTCCTTCATCTGCTTCTGGATCTTCTGGAGCATCTCCTGCATCCGCCGCAGCTGGAAGGGAGCAGAGATGGGGTGTTGAGGGGGTGTGGAGGCTGGCACCCCCCCCAGCCACACCACCTCCCTCACAAGCCTATTTGGGTCAAGCATCCCAAGCAGACTGGGGTCACTGAAAGCTGCAGGCTTCAGGGGGAACAACAACCCTCTGCTGCCCCTCCAACACCTCCTCACCCTGACCTGAGGAGCAGCAACCTCTGGGATGGGGCAGGAAGGGTGCTGAGCCAGCCCTGTGGCTGGGAACACGGTGAGAGGGTGGTTGGTGGGGGGGGTTGGCCCATACCTCCTCCACACTTACCTCCTCGTCCTTCTCCCGGATGAGCTTCTCCGTCTCCACGTCTGGTACCGGGGGGATGACAGGGATGGGGAAATCCGTCCCACTCTCCCGGGTCAGCTTGCTGCAGGCAGAGAGAGGAGGTGAGGATGCTATCACAGCCCTGCTGTTCCCCCACCTCCACAACTAGGGGAGATAGTTCTCCCCAGATGCTGCAGCCCTGGAGACACACAAACCTTGCAGGTACCCAGCACCCACTGGCACAGACCCCGAGCCACCATCACCCGGGGCTTTTTCCAGGCAGGGGGCACAAGAGCAGCCTCAAGCAGCCCCCAAAACCTCAACACCGCATCTCCCCCACTTCCACATGTCATGCACCACTTAGAGGGAGGCCCAGGGAGGTACCATCACACCAGGGAGGTATCACAAGGGGTACCAGGGACCCCTGCAGGGCACAGAGCCCCACTTGGTCTTCTCCACAGTGATGTTTTAAGACATCTAAAACCCAGCATCTCCCTTCTCTCCCCCAGCCCGAGCCCCACTGCAGGTCATGGTCCCTGGGCCACCCCACTGCTGGCCAGCCCTGGGGATACTCCACAGCCCTGTTCCTGAGCACCACCTCCCATTCAAGCCCATCTCTGTTGGAGGGAACTGAGGGCATCCCCCAGGGCCACCCCACCACGCAGATACACAGCCATCAGAATCGATGGCTTCTCCCACACCAACAGCAACGGGGAGGGACCAGCTCTGCTGGCTGGGTCCCCAAGGCTACCACGTGCCACACCAGTGAGCGATGACACGGTTGGGACATCATCGCTGTGGCTGGCAGGAGTCACGCGTCCCACCACGTGCCACCGCAATGTGCCACCCCGACCATGTAAAGGGGTGATGGACATGGTGGACGTTGCATGGGGGCTGGGACACCCCTGCTCTGCAGGGTCCCCTTGTGCCAGGGGAGCTGTGCCAGTTGTGCCATGGCAAGGGAGGGGGGTTGGCCGTGTTTTGAGCTGCTTTGGAAGTCACTGCCCGTTGCCACGGCTCCTCGCCGTGGGGGTACACAGGGGAGAGCACATTGAGCTCCTTCCATCCCTGGCAGCAAGACAAGGTTTGAGCTGGGCACTGGCAATGAGGCAAGCAGCTTCACTAGCCCAGGAAAGACTATCTGTTGCTGCCTCCTGCACCCCAAAATTGCATCCCCCTGGGAGGGCAGTACGGTAGGGAGTTCCTGCCCTGCTTCCCTTCCCTTCCCTTGGGCAGCCCTTAGGTGGAAAAGCTGGGTGCCACCAAACACTGACACATCTCCCCAACCCCACCTTGCCTGGGTGAGCTGGGGTGATGCCACCAGCACACAGCATCTTCCCAGCACCAACTAGTGGTGCCAGCACCCCAAGCACAACTTGTGTGGGCAACAGGCGGGCTGTGCCTCCCCTGGAGCATCTGCCCGGCCCTTGCACGGGCACAGAAGGACTGAGACAGGGTTGGATACCAGCAAGTACTTTATATAGGGGGAGGGGGACGGGCAGGAGGAGAAGGATGGCAGGGGCCAAGCACGGCCCCGGCCAGATCCTGGCTCAGTCGGTGGAGCAGTCGGCACAGCACAGCCTCAGCATGGAGGGATGCTGCCTTCTCCGGGGGCACATATGGAGAGACCAGCTTAGAACATATAGCCACCGCCAGCCCCACCCAGTACTGCTCCTCTGACACCCCCCACCCCCCGCACCCCAGCCTCTGCTCACTCCTGCACCACTCCAGCCCCCTGGATGGAGGGTACCAGCAGGGACCCTGCTGTGGGGGGCTCCCCACAGTATCTTTGGAGGGGTCAAAGGGGACGCAAGCGCCATGAATCCAGCAGCAGATGCCCAGCATCGGCTGCCTGCTGGGCTCCCACTCCAGCCCCACAACCTGCAGGGACACAAGGTCCCCCTCACTGCTGGAGCAGCTCCTCCCAGCCAGCCCCAGGGGGATGCAGGGTCCCCCTTCACTGCTGGAGCATCCCCTGAGACACATCCAGCAGAGGGGGGGGGCACACTGCGTCCTCCTTGCTGGTGGTTCATTGCCCCCCCAAGCCAGTCCCAAAGGGGTACACCAGAGTCCCCCTTGCTGTTAGAGCATACCCCTGCCCCCCAAAGCCCTGGGGGTACATAGGGACCCCCTTTCTGCTGGACCACATGCCCCCCACCATGCCAACCCCAGCTCTGGGGCTATGCAAGGCCCCTCCACCATTGCCAGTGCACCCCTTTGTCCAGCCCTGGGGCCACACAGTGTCCCTCTCACTGCTGGAGAAGCACCCCCCAAACCCTGGGGAGATGCAAAGTCCCCCCACCATTGCTGCCAGGCACGTAGGCATCCCCTTGCTGCTGGAGCAGCTCTCCATCCCCCCGCCCCAAGCCATTCCCAGCCCAATGGCACAGTGAGGGGCCCCCACCGCATTGGGTCTCTCCACCACATCACTGAGGCTTCCTTCCCCAGCCCACCACGTTGTCCAGCACAGACCCCCAACCCCCACCAAGATCACCACCCACTGGGTCACCCCAAAGAGAGGAGACTCCCCCCACACCCCCTAACCTGGCACCACGCTCCCAGCCCCGTACTTGCGGTTCCTCTCCTTCACCACCATGCGGGTCATGCTCTGGATGCACTGCGTGCGGTAGTTCTCGTAGTGGGTTTCCCGTGTCACGTCCTTGAGGTCCTGCATATGGGTCCTCACCAGCATCGTCCGCAGCTTCACGAAGTCACAGTGGGATGGGTTCTCCACTGTGGGGAGCCTGGGGTCAGGGGGACACGGCCAACCCTCCCCCCCGCCATGTCCCCCTGGACAGCCCCAGGCTGAGCAGCAAGGAGATGGGCCATGTGATGTCCCCATATCCCCAGGGCTGGTGGGACACTGGGGCCCAGCGTTACCTTCCACAATGCCCCAGGGGTAGAGTCGCCCACGGACACGCCGGCCTTTGGCTTCCACGACTGTGTTGCTGCCGATGACAGCAAAGGGGATGCTCTCCTGCAGGAGGATGGCAGGGGTTAGCAAGGCTCGGTTGTGTCCACCATGGCCTACATACCTCCACAAGCATCTCCTTGGCTGTATCCAGGACCCACTTACCAAGATATCCCAGAGCCCCAGCTATGGAAAGCCCCAGATGGGATGGCAGCAGTCATGGTATGGGTTTCTCCACCCCAGCTCCATCCCACCAAGGTGCAGGTGGCACCTGTGGGGTCTTGGTGACACATCTGCGCAGCATGGTATGTGCCAAACCCACCACGCTGGGGCTGCCAGAGGGCTTGTGTGGCCCAAAAAAGTCCTAAGGGTGCCCCAGGATGACGTGTCCTCCTGACTATGGGACTCTGCCCCTCCAAGGATGGATCCAGACCCACCTTCAGTGCCTGGTCCTGCAGCTTGAACTCCTCATCCTCGTCTGAGTCACACTCAGGGAACTGGTAGATGCGGATGCCGTAATGGTCAATCTCCTCCCGGATCTGGAGGCAGAGAGACCCACTGAGGGCAGGCCCTTGGAAAGGAGCTGGGAAGCACCACACAGCCCTTGTCCCCCACAAATGCCTGCCCTCTCCCCCAGACTAAATGTCACAGACACCCCTCCAGACACCCCCAGCTGAGCACCAGGGTAGATATGTCCTTGGTGGCCATGTGGGTAACATGCTCCTCTACAGTGCTGTGAGCATAGAAGGTGCTCCATAGCAAAGTCTGGGCAGAGGATGGAGAGAGCTCCTGGCTGAGTGGGACAGCTCCAGGCTGGTCCAGCCTCCCCTTACCTTGATCTTCATGCGCTCCACCTCGATGGGTGTCAGTGTGTCTGCCTTGGCCAGCACAGGCACAATGTTCACCCGCTGGTGCAGGGCTCTCATGAACTCCACATCCAGGGGCCGGAGCCTGAGGGGAGGGGAGCCTTGGTGAGCACCATCCCACCCAGACCCTTCCCTAGCGCCCCCCATCCCGGCAGCGCAGGCAGGGGCTGCCCATACCCATGGCCAAAGGGTGAGATGAAGTAGATGCAGCAGTGGACACGGTTGTCCTGGATGTTTTTTCGGTTGAGGCCACTTTCATCACGGAAATATTGCTCGAACTGCTGGTCAATGTAGTCAGCCACTGGCTTCCAGCTGCAGGGACAGGGAGGTGACACCAGAGTCCCCCCTGCAGGACCCCCAAGCTATCCCTGGATCCCTAGCTCAACACCTCCCATGGCTCAGCATCCCACCTGGAGGAGCCACAGGCATCCAACCCTTGGAGCTGCTGGTTACCAACAGTGGCACTACCCACCCCTGGGGAGATCCCCCACCCATGGGACGCACCACTCAGTGTTGTTGACAGCGTCACCGAAGCCTGGTGTGTCCACGATGGTGAGGCGCAGCTTGACACCCTTCTCCTCAATGTCCACCACGTGCTTGGTGATCTCCACTGTCTGCGTGATGCGTTCTGAAGCAGCAGGAGACACAGAGAGGGTGGGAGATACCCCAGGTGAGGGACAATGGGGGTGACACGGGGAGATGGTGCAGCCCCCAGGTGCCACCCTCTGCCCTGGGGGTGGCTTCGCACCCAGTGCCCCCAAGTACCAAGGTCCAACACCAAGATGTGCCACAACCTCCCATATCCCAGTGTGGATGTGCACCCCTCCCTTGGTGGCTGTGTCAGTCGTCCCATGACAGCCCAGCTCTGGCAGCAGGGTCTGCTGGGGACAGGCATCATTGCGGGAGCATTTCTGGCTCCCTGTAACCCCCCCAAAACGCGGGACCCCACTAGCCCTCTGCCCCCAGCACCCCTTGATGTCCCTGCATCCCCAAGGAGGCCTCGTGTGCATGTGGCCACGGGTGCTTTGGCTTTTGCTCTGAGCAATGGAAACAAGTCAAACAACCACCTCAGGAACAAACAAATCAAACAAATGCCTGGAGCCCCTGGGGGTTTGGGCAAGTTTGGGCCATTTTAAAAACTGGCTGCAGCTGAACTAGCTCTGTGCCCCGGACACGGACTGACCGCAACCTCCTGGATTTGCTGCAGCTCCAGCTGATCCCCAACAAGCTGGAGCTTGTTTTCCCAGTGGGACAAAGCCCCCACGGGGGGTCCCAGTGCCGGGCAGGGGGAATTCCCACTGCCTTGGAGCACTTCCCAGTGCCAGCAGGCAGCTGGGAACATGCCACATGGGGCTTTGGAAACAGGGAGGAGCAGGCAGGAAGACAGGCTGCATCCCCCTAGAACCTCTGACACCCCCCACAGGACACCCCAACACTGGTTCTGTCCCCCCTCACCTTCGGCGTTCAGCAGCTTGCGGTCCCTGTACATGTCCGTCAGGAAGAGGCTGTTGACCAGGGTGGACTTGCCCAGCCCAGATTCCCCTGGGACAAGGGGACAAGGGTGAGGAGGGAGGGGTACAGACATCCAGTAACACATAACCCCCCCCTCCCCACTCCACCACTTCTGGAATCCAGAAGGGAGTCAGCACCCCCCGTGCCAGGCCGACCCCCCTGTCCCATACCTGCCACCATGAGGGTGAAGTCGAAGCCCTTCTTCACTGACTTGCGATGGACCTGGTTGGGCAGCGTGGCGAAGCCCACGTACTCCTTGTCATCCTGCAGACAGAGGGGACATGGGACTGGGAATGCCACCATCCTGCTCCACCTCCCCCTCCCAAATCCTGGCAGGCCATGCCCTTACATGCCCCCTCCCACCCCCAAGATGGTCCTAGAGGGTTGGAGCGCTGCAGGATGCAGCCATGCCTGCTCAAACCCCTAGGGCTGAGAGAGCAGGAACCTCCACCGCTGTGACTCCTGCAGCCCCTCACCCCATGTCCCCTCCCCACAGACCCATCCAGCACCTCAGAGGAGTCATAGGGGTCCAGCTGCCCCCAGGGGCTCCGCGGGCGACTGGGGCTGGGTGGTGGTGGGGCAGCAATGTGTTGCTGGAAATCTGAGGGCCGAGACCGGGAGAAGATCCTGGTGTCCCTCTCGTCGGCGGCTTCATCAGCAGGTACCCTGCCCACACCGCAGAGGGGGTGGCCGGGCTCCCGACGACCATCCAAGGGCTCCACCTTCCTGGGGCTGTCGGATGGTGGGCAATCCCGCAGGAACTGGGTCAGCTCAGCCTCCTCTGAGTCCTCCTTCAGGAAACGCTTTATCTGGGGAGCAAAGTGGAAGGTCACACCAAAGGTGGCAGTTCCAGCCCAAGGTGACACCACCCAACTCAGCATCATGAGCCCCCAAACTGCAGCAGCCAGACACATGCACCCCCAAGGATGGCAGAGGTGGGAGGAGAAGGGGGATACAACCACCCCAGGGTACAGGCCACCACCACCCTGTGGACAGCCGTGGGGACAGCCATGGGGATGGCAGTGTGGACAGCCACGGTCTTATGCACCCCGGGTGCTCACAGCTTGTGGTGCAGAGACAGCAGCCAGCTCCTGGCACTCCAGGGCACAGGGATGGGGTCCTTCCCCCTGAGCACCCCGCAGCTCCTTGGCATCTTCTGGGGTAGCCAGGACCCCCACACACCCCATAGCCTGCCAGGAGGATGAGGAGGGGGTGCCAGGGAGGAGGGAGAGACACCAAGAAGAGATGAAGAGCTGAGGTGGAGGAGCTGGTGGGGTGCCAACCCCAGGGAGGAGGCAGCGGGTGGGCAGGGGTCTGCCTGTGTCCCCCCAGCCCCTACCCCGGCCTGCCCACTTGCAGGGTCTCAGCGTGGGTGATGGCACACAGGTCTCCCATCCCTGCAGTCCCAGGGGGTCCAGCCCAAAGCCATCACCAACCCCACGAGCAATGGGCTCGGGGCAAAACAACCTATCAGGCTAAAGGGCTACAAACCCTGTGGCCACACTCAGGCTGAGTCCTCATGTGAACTGAGACCCTGAAACCCCCTTGCCCTGGCTCCTCCTGTCCCAGACACAGTGCAAGCAGAGGACCTGGGGGGGATCCAGGCACAGTGACCCCCACGCTGGCAACCCTGTGGGGTGGCGGGACTGGGATGAAGAATGGCGACAGCGGGACTGGGACGGTTCCACATCCTGTTTACAAGTGCTGGTGGGAGGAAACGCGTTCCCAAGGGCATGTCCAGCAGCAGCTCCCATGGAACCAAGCCCTTCTGCCAGCAGGCACCCAGGTCCCCAAGCATCCTGTCACAGCGACTGCCAGGACACCCCAGCCCCACAGGCAGGGACACCCCCAAATGGGAGGCACACAGGGTCAGGGGTAGCCCCCAACCCTGCAGGCTCCCATGTGGGGGTCAGTGCTCCCCTGGTGGTGAGGGGGGGGGTGGCCTCAAGGCAAGAACCCTCCATGGGGACACGTGTCCTCCCACGTCCCTGCTCCATCAGCAGGGAGGGTGGCTGTGCTGGCGGCAAGGTGAGATGCACCGAGTCAGTGGGCTGGAAACAAGGTCACAGCACTGCCAGGGCTGCACGCTCACACATCTGCCCCTTGCTCCCCAGTTCACCCCACAGCCACCGGCATCGGGTGCCAGGTGGGCAAGACTTGGAAGGGGGGGGCAGCAGTGGGATCCCCCCTGGCAGAGACAACAGGGGCGCCCATACTTTCCTCTCCTCCAGCAGGTCCATAGTGTTCAGTGGGTCTGTGCGACCGCACCGTCCTCTTCCTCACTGACCTTGACCCTGGGGGGTTCCTTACCAGTGCCCACCACAGCACAGCCCAGCTAGGGGCCACACAGGGATGGGAGATGCTGCTGCCCCCTCCAAGGACTCCCAGCTCCACTGCCACCCCATCCCACAGGGCATTTCTGCCCTTCAGGGCTCCCCCTTGTCCCCCTCCCCAGAGAAGCCCATGGCCTTGGTGATGCTGTGGGATGGGGTGGGTTTGCACCACATCCTCTGGGGTCCTGTGGCAAGTGTATTCCCCAGCAAGGCTATCCCAGGGTCAGAGCATCAGCTCTGTGGTGCCTCCCCACAGCATCAGGGTGCTCCTGGTCCCCCATCCCCATCTGTCCCCTCTCTCGCCCCGCCAGGGAGGGATGCTGCCCCCGTACCTCTTGCCCAGGCTGCAGCTCAGAGCAGGTGGCCATGGCAGAGCTGGTGTAGCCCGTGGGTGGCCAGGAGAGGATGCTGAGTGGCACCACCGCTCCAAGTGAGCTGCACCAAGGGATGGGGAGCAGCATTAGCATAACTCCACCCCGGGCAGGCTCCATGGCTGGGGCGCCCACAGCACCCAGCAGCCAGGCACAGCCCCTACTGGTGCTGGGGGGGCGGGAGCAGCAGGGGAAGACAGGAGGGTAGAGGACCAGCTCCTTCCCAGTTGTTGAGATACGAAGGACCAGCAAAAGCACCATTGGCCAAAGAGGTGGCAAGGCAGGTCCTGGGGAGCTGAAGGACCACCACCATCACCAGCCCCCCCTGGACTGAGCACACAGCTTGGCTACAGCCCAGGAGGACATTAGGACATTCAGCCCTGGAAAACACCTCCATCCCAGGACAAAAACTTCCTCACCCCAGGACAAAAACCTCCTCTGCCCCAGTGCACACCAGATCCTGCCCACTCCCCACCCTGGAGCACCCCACAGCCACCCTGGTAGGGATCCCCAGCCAGTTGACAGGAGAAACCTAGTTTTCCAGGAAAGACTGTTTGAAAACTCTACACTTTTGTTCCTGACAATTATAGCATCTCTGCACAGCTCCACGTTACTGCTCTGGCTGGACTTGGTGGGTCTGGCTGGGAAGGACCCAGCCCTGGGCCGGGAGAAGCAGGGACGGTGCTCACCACAGAGGCAGAAGCTCCAGTGGTCCTGCCTTGGCTTTCCCTGCTCATCCTCGGGGAGGCAAAGGGTTAACAGTGCCCCAGGAGGAGCCGTGGGGGGTGGCAGTGAGGGCACCTGAGCTGTCACTGTGGGGGTCACCCGGGAGGATGATTCACCTTGATGGATGTCAAGATGCATCAGAGCGGCTCAGGCGAGGAGCTGGGGTCACTCAGCCACGGGAGGCCTGCGTTTCCCAGCAAAGTGCTGAAAAGCCCCAAAGCATCATCTGGGGCTGGGAGGGGTGCAGTGAACCGCAAGTTTGCGGACACAGGGAGGGGCCTTGACGCTCCTGTGCCAGTCCCGAGCACCCCTGGGTCCCAGCCACGCTCCTAACCCCAGCTCTGGATCTTCCCCCACCCAGCTTTGAGGTGGCATAGACCCCACCATCCCCACCCAGCCTCATCTGTCCCTCCTCAGACCAGTCCCAGCGGCACAGTGTCACCATCCCTGGCTAACACCGCACCTCCCTGGTGGCTTTACAGCCCTTCTTTCCCCTTCACCCGCCCCAGCAGCACCCCTCCATCATCCTGTCCAGGCTCTGCACCCCATCAGCAGTGCCCCTTGCCCCCCAAACACCACCCCCCCGGCTCATTGCAGCAAAGTTCTCCTACATCCCCCCCAGCTTTCCAAGCCTTCCAGCCCGCACTCCTGACAGGAGCAGGGATTTACCATGGTGAGAGCCGGGGGCAGCGCCGGTGCCCCCGTAAGCGGATTACACGCCCGGCTGCGCGCGAGCCGGCGCTCAGCGCCAGGGCTGTCACCGGCCCAGTCACTCTGGTGAGGTGGCACACACACACTGCCACCTCCCCGCCTGTCACACTGCATCACACCTTCTCTGCACAGCGACAGCCCAGGGGCCGTGGCAGAGGGGGGCACTGGGGCAGCAGGCAAAGCCAGAGCTGGGAAAGTCCTCGGCTGCCCGTTCACATCATTCCGCCTGGCACCACGTTCCCATGGGATGTGTTTTCCCAGCCTGTTTCTGCAGGGAAAGGAAGGGGACAGCCCAGCGAGGTGCTGTCCCCACAGCCAGGCTGGCCAAAGCTTCCCCAGCCCATCCAGAGGTGACAACGTCCCGATGTAGCACCCATTGCACAGCACCCACTGCTCCATGGCAGCAGGGCCACTGAGCATCCCAGGCACAAACACTCTGTCCCAAAGGCACAAGCTCCACATGGGACAAAGGCATGGTGGTCCTCACGGAAGCCCAGCTTGGCTTTTCCCCAGGGCAGGTGGCACCTGGGCTGTGACTACTCCAACCCCACTCCAGATGCACAGGGTGCACCCACTGGTGAGCTGTAATTGAGTTTCTTGCACCCAGTTCTCCCCTCCCACCCTGTCAGCAGCTCCCCAGCTGGGAAACTGAGTCTACAGCAGCTTTGAGAGTAGCAGGGTGCTGGGCACCCTCCGGATGCAGAGACAGGCAGTGGCACCGGGCGGGCAAGCAGACAGGACAAGAGCCTTTCCCACACATCCCCCAGCACAGCACTTCCAGCCCCTTTCCTGCAGGGAATCCTCCAGCTTGAGGGACCTGCCAGCGCCTGTGCAGGCACCCCGAGATAGGACCACGTGAGGTGGCTTCCCATGAGCCAAGTGACAGCAGGGCCTGCCCAGCCTGGAAACAAGGCGGTACCTCAGCATGTGTGGGACAGGCGAGAAGATCCAGCCCACTAAGAACTGGGAGCAGGGGTTGGGGAGGACTGTGGCTCATCCCGCTTCTCAGAGTGAGCCTTGGACCACTCTGGGGACAGAGGGATGTGGCACCAGTGTCAGGGGGCACCAGCTCCACCTCTGTGGGTCCTTCTGGGTGCATCCACAGCCAACTCCAGCCCTAGCTGACCCCAAGTCTGAGGCTGAAGGTGCCCAACTCCTCTCAGGTACCCAGCTGCTGCTGGTGTCCTCCCCAAGCCTGAGATGTTTCCAAGCCTGGATCTGTCCATCCCCAAAGCCACGGTTTGGAGCCTTTCAGGAAGGCGAACGCCTTCCTGAAAGGCTCCAAACCGTGGCTTTGGGGCCGGAGCTGGTTGCAACATGCTCCATGATCCACCCTCCTCTCTGGTTTCACTGCATCCTGCTCTGGAGGAATGTGCCGGTCCCGTTCCCACGGCTGCTGCCGGGGAAGGACAGCCACAACGGTTCCCACCAAGGCCAGCTGTCCCAGCTGCCGCAGCCCTGCCTGGTGCCACACGAGCCATGGTCACAACCCTCCATCTCCATCCCCACCCTGGGCACGGCAAGTGCTTTGATGTCCCCTTGGGGAGGTGGCCCTGACGAGCGACTCCTGGGGACCTGCCACCACCAAAGAGGGGTGAGGCAGGACACAAGCCATGTAGGACAGGCTCCCACCAAGCTGGTAAGGCTGTTGGTGGCTCTGGAGCTGCAGAGACATCTCCAAAGCCGTAGCGTGACGGTCCTCGCAGGAGGGCCTGGCCAGCCTGGCGGTGCCACCAGGACCGCAGCTGGGAGAAGTTGCCAAAAGGCACGGCTGGGTAAGCGATGCTCCACTTGGAGCCATGCAAAAGCACCACCCCCTCCGCCCACGCAGAGGCAGCCCGGGGGTGTCACAGGTCGCGGGGACGCGCAAGGTGCCACTTGGTGACAGCGTCACCTTTCCAGGAGGCTCCCGCTCCAACGCCACGGTGGGCAGGCGGTCCCGCTGCATCCCTCGCCTGCCCTCTCCTTCAAGGCTGGTCCCAGGACGCTGGGGGCGGAGGACGGACGGACGGACGAACGGACGGACAGGTACCGCCTCGTTACCCGTGTGTCGTGTGTCCCCCCCCCGGCCCGCCCCGCTGCGGCACCGGCGGCCCCGGCCCGCTCCGCCCNAGCGGGCACCAGCATCGGCCACCGGTACCGGCACCCGGCATCAGCGTCAGCACCAGCACCGGGCACCGATATCAGCACCCGGCATTGGCACCAGCATCAGCACTAGTACTGGGCACCAGTGTCAGTACCCAGCACCGGGCACCAGCATCAGCACCGGGCACCACACCAGGAACGATGCACTGGGACCAGGCACTGCACCCCAGGCACCCAGCACCGGGCACCAGCATCAGCACCGGGCACCACACCAGGAATGGTACACCGGGACCAGGCACTGCACCCCAGTCACCCAGAACTGGGTACCAGCATCAGCACCGGGCACCAGGACCAGGCACTGCACCCCAGGCACCCAGCACCGGGCACCAGCATCAGCATTCAGCACCAGCACTGGGCACCGGTGTCAGTACCCAGCACTGGGCATCAGCATTCAGCACCAGCACTGGGCACTGGTATCAGTACCCAGTACCAGGCATCAGCATTCACCACCAGCACTGGGCACCAGTGTCAGTACCCAGCACTGGGCACCAGCATCAGCACTGGGCACCACACCAGGAACTATGCACTGGGACCAGGCACTGCACCCCAGGCACCCAGCATTGGGCACCAGCATCAGCACTGGGCTCCACACCAGGAACCATGCACCGGGACCAGGCACTGCACCCCAAACACGGGGTCATGGTACAAGGCAGCAGCACCAGACACAGGGCTCCAGCATTGGCACTGGGGCACCAGCACTAGACACGGAGTGTGGGGTACCAGGGCCTTGGATCAGGGCACTGGGCACTGGGAACAGGACACCTGCACCCGGTACTGGGCATTGGCACTGGGTACCAGCTACAGGGCACCAGTACCAGTTAGAGGGCAGCAGCACCATGCACCAGGTGCAGGGTCCTGGTGCAGGGAGGGGTAACAAGGCCCCAGCACCAGGCAGTGACCTCCTGGCAGCAGGAACCAGTACTGGGCATTGCTTGGCTGGTAGCAGGTACTGAGTACTGGAAACCACACACCGAGTGCTAAGCACCAGGCAAACGCGCTGGCACCACGCAGCAGCCATCAGGCACCACGTGCCAGATACCAGGGACCGAACCAGGCAAGGGGCACCAGATCCCAGTCTTTCCCAGTGCTCCCTCTGCAAAATCCCAGCCTGCTTACCCCTCCTGGAGCCCTTCCTGGGGCTGATGCCAGGCCATCCTGCCCCCAGACCCGCCTTGGCTCAGCTGCGACTGCTTAGCAACTGGGAATCTGGCAGGGACAACCAGTGCCCCTGCAGGATGTGTCCCTGTCCCCATTCTGTGCCAGGTGCTGCCTCCCCTTCTCTTGGGATGCCCCCGGGGCCACACATTCAAAGGCAGTGAGTGGCAGTGGCACGTGGCTGTGTCCCCCTGTCCCCACCGAGGGCAGGGGAGGACGCTGGCACAGTGTGGGCTGTTTGTGTTCCTGGTCATGAATGGGGCAGAGGGGGGTCTTGGCCAGCAGTGGCCATTCCCTGCGGTGAGCAGCTGGCAGAGCCTCAGCCATCCCCAGATTTCAGCCTCCTGGTCCAACAGCCCTCTGGAGTTATCCCTGTCCCC
>VZTM01026136.1:904263-917641 GCA_013400555.1 Jacana jacana | reverse complement strand
CCCCCCCCCAAGACACCCCCATGCTGGAGGGGTGGCAAGGCCACACCATTCCCAGTGTATCCCACTCACAGTCGGCTCCTCTCTGCCTCAGTTTCCATGAAACGAAGCTGGTGGCGATTTCCCACAGGAAAAACCGGGTCCAACCCCCCCCAGAGAGACTCCCACTGAGTCTGGGTGACCCCAGAAGGACCATCTCAGCCTTGTCCCCAGTTCTGTCACTGCCCGGGGCCATGTCCCCTCCCACGGTACAGTGCCAGGCTGTGAGCAGATGGCTCTGCGTTCCCTTTATTCCCATAAATAACCGACACGGGATCAATCTGGCGGGGAGGGGGGAAGCCTCAAAGAGTCACCCGCCCCCCCCCCCCCCNCCCCCCCCCCCCCCCCCCCCCCAGACCCTGCCCATCTGAGGCGGCCGGGCAGCGAGCCCACTCCCCTGGCGACCCTTCCTCACCCGCTGCTGGCCAGGGGGCTGCAGGCAGGGGCAGGCAGGTGAGGGCGGCTCTTTGCAGCTCTAATCCGCGCAGCAAGTGCTTTCCTCCCAGATTACCGGGGATTACGGGCTCAGGGGCTCCAGGAGCTCAGCCCCGGCTCTCCCTGCCCTTCAAGGAGCCAGCTCTGAGCCCCGCAGCGAGGAGGGGGTGGGGAGAAAGGGTAGAGGCAATCCGGGAGCTGCCGTGATGAGCTGGAAGTTCTCAGCCTGGAGCAGCTACTGGCTTGCCGTGGCCTCTCTGCAGTAGCCCGGTGGCCACAGCGGCCGGGGAACTGCAGCCCGGGCTTTAAATAGAGCGTTGAAAGGGATCAGCTGCAGAGCAGGAGGGGGAACGCAAGGGACTGTATTTTTCTCGGGCGGGGGATGATGCAAGGGGAGCAACAATGAGAGGGAAGGAGGCTGGCGCTGCTGGAGAGGCCCCCAAGGCACGCCGGGGCTGGCGGCAGCGTTATCGGGTCCCGGCCCAGCACGGCAGGGCTGAGAAGCCACCGCGAGCGGCTACCGGGGACCGAGCTCTGTAATTACCAGGGGAGGCTGAGTTATTTTGAGAAGCGGGGAGGAGGCTGCCAAAGCCTTTATTCCTCCAAACCAAAACAAGATGGAAAGAGCCCAGCCCAGGATGCTGCATCCAGCGGGCGCGGGGAGGTTAACCCCTTGCCTCCTCGCTGCCTGCACCCGGGCTCTGCCTGTACCCAGGATTGCCCCAGCATGAAGGCGGGTCCTAGGGGCTTTGGTTGCAACAGAGGGGGCTTTAAAAGGGGGGGTCACAATGGGGGGAGATTTGGGCTGTAGGATGGTTGATGGGCACGGGAAGGGGCTGGGGGGATGGCCCACCCTGGGCTGCTGAAGGGTTCAGAAGCCACATATTCGGGTGCTTTTCTGCATCCACCATGAGAACCACTTTTTTTAGCCATTTTTGTTGCAACGGGTCCAGTTTTGGGGTCTTCCCAGCGTGGAGGCTGGGCCGAGGAACACTGGGCAGAGCAGAGCACCCCAGCACTGCTCCAGATAAAATGTCCCGGGGAACAAAGCCCCACAAGGTGCCACCCCAAAAGGTGGGCAGAGGTGGCAGCTGGGCAGGGAGGCTGCACTTTCCTGTCTCTGAAGCAGCCAAACAGCCTCCAAGCAGAAAATAAACTCATTTTTTTTCCCAACATGGGAGGATAAACCACACTGTGCACCCCATGGTGCCCCCCAAGATCTGCTCCAGGCATCCTGACCACGGGATCCAAGTGGACTGAGGAGCTGTGGCACCCCAGAAAGTTGGGGTTTGATTCCTGCCTTCTAGATACAATCAGAGCCCGTGTTGTACCCTGTGCCAGACCCCTGCAGGGCAGCAAATAGCCCCAGATGCACGTGCTGGGCTGCCCCCAAATTCTAAACCCCATGCCAGGGTCTCCCATGCCCCTAAACCCACGTTCTGGGGTCTCCCAGCCCCCCAGAGCCATGTGCTAGAGTCATCCCATCCTTGCTCCTGTCTCTCTCCAGGCAGCTCCCCTCCCTGGTCAGGGTAGGGAGGGTCTGGGGCTATCTGGGGGTCACAATCCCCTGTGTCCAGCTAGTGCCAGCCCCTCACAGGGTGAGCTCTGTGGGATGGTGGCACAGCAGTGGGGACAGAGAGTCACAGCCACGTGAACCCACAAGCCCAGGGGGTCCCACCCCAAGCCACGGCCATGCAGCCTTCCTGGCTGCAGCCCTCCTCCTGCTGAGCGCTCCCACAACTCATCACAGGTCGCCAGCCCCAGCAAACCCTTTGTAAAGAATGCACCAGCCGGTGCTGCCCATCTCCAGTGCCAGGCCTGGGGACCTGGTGGCACTCAGGAAATTAGGAGCATCCATGTTTCACCCTGAGCTTCCCCCCACTCCCCCCCATCAGCCCCAGCCCGTTGCTTACCTCCTCCTCCAGAGCTGCACCCGGGAAGGGGTTGGCACCAGAGACAGCGAAGGACGGCAGTGGGACCGAGGAGAAACAAGTTTTCCCATCAGAAGCAACTAAGGTTTTCCAGCCCCCTCCCCAAGTCCTGGCTGTCTCCCACCCTCAGGTCCCTGTGTGTGTCCACCCCCCAGGATCACCAGTTGAGTCAGGGAGGGGACACACGTGTCCCTGTTTGGCAGGATGGGGGAAGGCAGTGAAGCTGGAGAGTAGCATCCCTGGTGCTGGTTTAAAAATGCCACATTTATGTAGACCCTACAAAAACTGCCAGCAATTGAGAGGGCAATGTGTGTGTGTGTCCCCTACACACACCCCTCCCGCCCTAGATTTCTCTGCCCAGCTTTGCCCAGAGCAAGCCAGGGGCAGAGGACATTAGTCTATCAGCCCCTTCTAGGGGGGGACACACAGGGAACTGTAGAAATGGCCCCTTCTTCCCACCCCCAGCAGGAGGGGAAACTGAAGCAGGTGGGTACCAAGCTGCCAGCATCACCCTTGGTGCCCCACACGAGTTTCTGGGGTCTGCATTCTCCCCACAGAGCCACCATGTCCTGCTGACATGTGTGACCCAAGGAGGTGACACCCAAGGAGGTGACTCCTGTCCCAGCCTAGGCTGCTGCAGGGGGGACAGGGGGCTCTGACAGTGACACCACTCTGCCCAAATCACAGAAGGAGGGCTCAAGCTGCTCCCGGACCACCCAAAGTCCCCAGTCCTGAGCTAGAAGGATGGATGCTGTGCTCAGGGGACAAATGGTTGCTCAGGGGACAGTGCCAACCATGATGGAGACCGTGCAGGGCCAGGCACCAGGTGTAGGATGGTGGATCAGAGGGGTGTAGGACAGGAAAGGCGTCAGGTCAGCTCTAGTCCAGTGTCTGCTCAAAGCAGCGATGGGCAGAGTCAGTCAGTGGTGGAAAGGGTTCCAGAAGTCCCCTCTGCCACCTCCCGCTCACCACCTGAAGATCCTCCAGTGTGAGTAAGCCTTCCTGCAGCCAAGGATGGGGACCTGTCCCCATGACCCCATGGAGTTAGACACTGTCTCTAGACCCCAGTGACCCCTCTCCAGTTCCCCACGGCTCTATGGAGCTGGACACCCGGTTTAGACTCTGCTAACCCCTCTCTAGGTCCCCATGTCCCTGTGGTACTGGGCACCCTAGTGTGACCCCAGCAACTCTTCTTGAGCTCCCCACATCCTTAAGGAGCTGAGTGCCCTCACTGGACCCCAATGACCACTCCTCCAGCTCCCCATGGCCTCATGCTTCTGAGCACCACACCGGACCTCAGTGACTTTTCTTGAGTTCCCCACATCCTTATGGAGCTGGACCCCCCTGGTGGGATCCCAGCACCCTTCTCTTCCACTCCAGATGTCCTTATGGAGCTGGGTGCCCTGACCGGTCCCCTAGCACCTCCTCTCTTTGCACATCACTTTAAGCTTCATGAGCACCATATTTCCATCACTCCCCTGCCTGCAGGCAGCCACTGCACCCCCTCAGCATCAGTGCCCACCCTGCTGAGATGCTGGGGGAAGCCCCCCGACGCTGTCACCCAAACTTACACACGAAGAAGGTGATAAACCTGGTGGGTGATGGCTCATCTCCATCATCGCAGTTGGAGCTTGTCTGGGCCTTGTGTGGGAGAACGGTGGAGGAAGCTCTGCCGACCAGCAAGGGCTCAGCTGTGTCCTTGCTGGAGCCACAGGTGCCTTTGGCCACCACCTTGGGCTGCTGGCCTGCCACAGGGGGCATGGCACCTGGGGACAGCTGGCTACCTGCCTGCAGCAAGGGCCACCATGCCGAGCCGGGGTCAAGCTTGGGCAGAGCCCTGCAGGGGACATTGTGGGGAACCACCTCAGATGAGGACACAGTGGAATCCTGGGGGGTAGAGGGGCCGTGGGGACAGTTCTCCATGGCCTGCGGCTTGGTCTGGATGCCCTTGTCCCTGCTGGGAGGTGATGGCTTAAAGGGACAGCCAGCTGGGAGCAAAGGTGTCAAGCCCCTCACCTCAGCATCAGGGGAGGACTGCGGTGGCCAGGTTGTCACCGGGCGCCGCACGCGCCGGTGGCTGGATTTGGACCCAGGGCGCTGCAAACCTCCCTGGGGGGGCTTTGGGTGGGTGACTGCTGTGGTCTGGGGCCCCTGGGGCTGTGTCGGGGCTACGTCCCTGCCTGGTGAGGGGGGGATCCCAGACAGTAACTGACTCTGGGACCAGTCGGTGGTCATGGGGGTGACTGAGTGGCCACCACTTTGGCCCTGCTGCGGCTGGCTGCCAGCTCTCTCCTGGTTCTTCTCCTGCCCAGCAGCGAGGGTCCTCTGCAGGGCCACCAGCAAGCAGCCCGATGGCACCGGCTGCACCAGCCACATCCCGCTCAGCAGCTCCATGCAGGTGGGTGAGGAGCTGTGGGGGAGCTGTGGGTCCCGTGGGGATGGGGGGCTCCTGCTACTGGGGTGGGGGTCCCTTGTGGTCCTGCTGTCCTGTGGCAGGGGGGACTTGGGGACCATGGTGTTTCCCAGGGGGTGACAGCCCCCACCACCCTGATGTTCCTGGGGAGCGATGGTGTCCTGCTCCCAGAGCAAAGAACTGGTGTGGTGTGATGTCACCAAGGGTGCCGTGACGGCACCACGACCCTGGCGGGGTGTTTGCCCTTGTCCCCTCACCAGGATGATGTGGTACAGCCAGCTCAGAGGGGAACAGAGCCACCGTTACCTTCCCAACCTCCCTGACCCCCCGCCTCCCGCCCCCACCACGCTGAGGCTGAGCACCCCCAGAACAATAAACCACAAGGTTTTCCTGACTGGAGGGTCCAGCCTGGATCCCGGGACCTCTTTGGAGTACGTTGTCCCCTCCCCTCCTTGCCCAGCTGCAGAATCCCTGGGGACAGCATTAGGAATGTCCCCAGTCCCTTCCTTGTTACCCTCTCACAAGCTCCTTGGGGTCCAGGTTTTCTCTGGACAAAGACCAAACCCCTCTAAGGGTGGAGATCCCCCACCTTGGGGTCCTTAATTTGGTTTAGGAAGGTGACAAGGACAGGGGCACAGCATGGGATGGCCACGGGCCACCACTGTGCAGGTCACAGACCACCTTGCTGTCTCCTGGAGCTTGCTCTTTGTCAAAGGTAAAGCTGTTCCACAGCGCCCAAGGCAGCTCTGACACCACCCTGGGCTCTGCCCTTGCGTGGGGTGACAGTGGCCATTGCCAGGTTGGGAGGGGACACGGGGCTTGGAGGTTACGGGGGCTCCAAGGATGGGGGGGGACAAGGACACACACACACACGATGGGGTGGAAACAGCACAAAGAAGAACCCACAGCGCTGCCACCACGGGGGTGACTGAGCCAGGGGGATGCCCCGGCCCTGAGCGGAGGGTCCAGCCCCTCCTGCCTCTGTTTCCCCAAGAGCCACCAGCCCAACCCCAGGGGAGGCGAGCGATTCCCAAGCAGGCCGGGCAGCGAGCAGGGAAGGATTTATTGACTCACGGCTCGGGGTACATCACAGTTTGAGCTCCCTTCCCGCCTCCGGAGAGGACGTCGCCTTGGACTTCCCGGGCAAAAGTGCGCGGAGAGGCTTCACAGTTTCATCCCTTTGGGAAAGCAGAACCGAGGCAGTGACAAATGGCAAACGCTACGTCGTATGAAAAAATAATACAAACTCTTCTCTTTAAATATCTTACAGAAAAATGAACCTGAATAAAAGAGCATGAAAAGCACCGCGTGGCGCAAACCCCCTTCCCCCAACCACCCCGGGTCAAGGGGACCGAGATGAGCCACATCCCTGCATCCCTCCGGGCCACCCAGCGCTGTCCCCAGGGATGCGCCGTCACCGATTTAGCACGGCCAGCAGGGACACGGGGCAGCAGGGACTGCTAGGTACTTGTCCCCACACCCTGGCAGGGCTATGTGTCCCCACCATGGACCCCTTGCTCGGCCAGGGGTGCCGGCAGCCCCCCCTGCCCCGAGCCCAGGGTGCCGGTTGAAGCAGCGTGAGAAGGTCCAGCCGAGGACAAGGACATTGCTACGAGGCTGCCCCGGGACCTGTGTTCCCCCCAGGGGGGTGGGCTATGTTCATCCCACCACCACCACCACCACCACCAACCCCATCCCAAAGGAACCGGGGTGTCCCTCCTGTCGCAGTGCAAGTTCACGGAAAGCCAAGGCACCGCCGCGAGGCTGCGGCTGTGTACGGGGGGAGCCCCCAGGGCTTGGGGGGGCGCGGAGGCCACGCAGCCCCCAGGCGTGCAAAGGCGAAGTGAGCCAGGGCAGGGGGGGGAATGGGGACACAACTTGCAGACAATGGGGATGATCCCCATGGCGTGGCTGGCTGGGCTCGTCCTGGGAGCAAGAGCTATGGCGTGGGGGGAGGGGGGGGCGTGGGGATGCATAGGGGAGAGCCAGCTCCCCAGGAGGGTGAGGGCAGCCTGCGCAGAGGAGACAGGGTGGGAGGGCTCATCTGGGGACACCCCCGGGATCCAGCCCCAGGGGTGGTGGTGGTGGTGGCAGCCAGAGGAGATGCTGGCAGCGGGTGCAGCTCCTTCTCCCTTCAGCGGCTTCAGAGAGGGTTGCAGGTGGAGGGGGGGGTGTCTCTATCGAGGGGGTGCGGGCAGTGTGCCCTCGCCCCGCCGGTGCGTCTCCCCAAAGGCTCGGTCCAGTTGCTCCAGTTGGGAGCTCAAGGGCAGGTGGATCTCCAGGTGCATGCGGAGGGTTTCCAGCCACTGCTCCAGCTTGCTGAAGGATGGCCTGGGTGAGAAGGGGACACACATGGTAGGTCTGCTGGCCCCGTGTGTCCCACCCACCCCCTCCATAGCACCCCACACACCAGCCCCAGTGGTCCCCCAGGAGGGACTCCAACCACCCACCGCTTCTCAGGGTCCAGGTCACAGCAGCAGACAGCGATGGGGAAGAAGCTGGGGGGGCAGGTGGGGGGGCAGTAGCGGTCCAGGAAGCCTCTGACGTTGAGGCCGAAGTCAGTGGTGCGGGGCAGGTAGTCAGGGTCAGCACTCACCCGGCCGATGATCTAGGGGAGAGCAGGAGGAGCAGCAGGCTCAGTCCCAAGGGGGGAACCAAAACCCAATGAGAATCCCAGCTCCAAGGAGATACCTTAACCCCAGTGAGGGCCTCAAACCTAACAGAAGACCCCAGCCCCAACAAGGAGACCTCAACTGGAGGTCTTAGCTGAATGGGAGACCTCAGCTGGAGCTGTCAACTCAGTGAGGACCCCAACCCTAAGGGGAGACCTCAACCCCAATGAGAAGACCTCAACTGGAGGTCTCAACTGAAGAGAAGACACCGAGCCCAATGGAGAGACCTCACCTGGAGACCTCAACCCTAATGAGGACCCCAATCCCAACAGGAGACCCCAGCCCCCACATTACTTGCCTCGCACAGGACAATGCCAAAGGAAAAGATGTCCACCTTCTCATCGTAGCTCCTCCCTGTGGGAAGAGATGGGTAAGGCCATGCCATGCTGCATGTCCTGCCCCACCAAGTCTCCCCTGCTTGGGGACAAAGCCCTGGCTGGCCACATCCCTTCTCCCAACACTGTGAACAGGCTCACCATTGATCATCTCGGGGGCCATCCAGTATGGGTTCCCCACCACTGTGTACCGCTTCTTCCGGTCTGGTTTCTTCAGGTTCTTGAGATGTTCGGGCTGGTTCTTCTCATCCACCATTAGCCGTGCCAGCCCAAAATCAGCCACCACCACACTCTTGTTCTGGGTGGATAGAGAAGAGTGAGGTGGGGGGAGCCATATGAAGGGCTGAGACCCCCACCAGGGCTGGGGGAGGAACACCACTGAGGTAGGACTCACCTCCCGCACAAGGCAGTTGTGAGAGTTGAGGTCACGGTGGATGATGTTCATGGAGTGGAGGTAGGCCTGAGAGAAGGATGGGCTGAGAGCAGGGGGCCACCCCAACCCCATGGTCCCCCACCCACCAGTGTCTATCCCACCCACCCATCCCCTGTCAGCACTCACCATGCCAGCAGCGATGTCCTTGGCGAAGCTGACCCGCTGGCTCCAGGGGTAGTGGCTGTCCTGGGGGCAGGAGAGGGGATTTGCCAGAGAAAAGGATAAAGGAAAGGAATCCCCACTGGGGCCAACCTGCTCCCCCAGCACTCACCATGCTCTTGATGAGGCCCCTCAAGGTGCCCCCTTTGATGTACTCTGTGATGAAGTTGAGCCTTTTCTCCTTGTACAGTACCCCGATGAACTTCAGCACGTTGGGGTGCTCCAGGCAGCGCATCACCTTCACCTGCAGGACAAGCCCTCGTGCCTGTGACACTCCAAGGCACCCAGCACCCACCCAGGCAGACCCACTGCCCTCAAATGATCCTTGAAACAGGCAGGGCTGCCTGTACCCCATGGTTTCTGGTCAGCCCCGCTCTACATGTCATGCCCACCAACCTCTAAGAGGTTGGGGATGGGATGGGACAGCCCAATCCCTCATGTTCCCCTGCAAACCAGGGGGATGAAAGAAAGGAGATGCTCACCTCTTTGAGGAAGGTCCTCTGTGTCTCCTCATCAAAGCGGATCAACTCCTTCATGACCATCACTTCGCCCGTCTCCCGATGCGTCACCTGGGAGGGAGGGCAAAGACTGAGCCACCCCCACCTCTAGGGACAACCCGGGTAAGACAACACCCCCTGTTCCACCCNGTAGCTCCTCCCTGTGGGAAGAGATGGGTAAGGCCATGCCATGCTGCATGTCCTGCCCCACCAAGTCTCCCCTGCTTGGGGACAAAGCCCTGGCTGGCCACATCCCTTCTCCCAACACTGTGAACAGGCTCACCATTGATCATCTCGGGGGCCATCCAGTATGGGTTCCCCACCACTGTGTACCGCTTCTTCCGGTCTGGTTTCTTCAGGTTCTTGAGATGTTCGGGCTGGTTCTTCTCATCCACCATTAGCCGTGCCAGCCCAAAATCAGCCACCACCACACTCTTGTTCTGGGTGGATAGAGAAGAGTGAGGTGGGGGGAGCCATATGAAGGGCTGAGACCCCCACCAGGGCTGGGGGAGGAACACCACTGAGGTAGGACTCACCTCCCGCACAAGGCAGTTGTGAGAGTTGAGGTCACGGTGGATGATGTTCATGGAGTGGAGGTAGGCCTGAGAGAAGGATGGGCTGAGAGCAGGGGGCCACCCCAACCCCATGGTCCCCCACCCACCAGTGTCTATCCCACCCACCCATCCCCTGTCAGCACTCACCATGCCAGCAGCGATGTCCTTGGCGAAGCTGACNATGATCCTTGAAACAGGCAGGGCTGCCTGCACCCCATGGTTTCTGGTCAGCCCCGCTCTACATGTCATGCCCACCAACCTCTAAGAGGTTGGGGATGGGATGGGACAGCCCAATCCCTCATGTTCCCCTGCAAACCAGGGGGATGAAAGAAAGGAGATGCTCACCTCTTTGAGGAAGGTCCTCTGTGTCTCCTCATCAAAGCGGATCAACTCCTTCATGACCATCACTTCGCCCGTCTCCCGATGCGTCACCTGGGAGGGAGGGCAAAGACTGAGCCACCCCCACCTCTAGGGACAACCCGGGTAAGACAACACCCCCTGTTCCACCCCAAGGAGCTGAGACCCTCATGCTTGTGACACTCATGGCTACCCAGCCCACCTTGATGGCCTGGCCGAAGCAGCCCTTGCCCAGCACCTCGCCGTGGATCAGGTCGGAAGGGCGGAAGATGCGATGGGCACGGGAGACGACACGCAATGACTCGGAGCGACCGATGTCCTTGCGCTGGGAGGCAGGCGAGCCCACCGAGCCCGAGCCCGGGGACTTGTCCGTGCTGCAGCTCCTCCTGCGGGACACAGGCAGAGGGACAGAAAGTCAAGCCCAAGGAGGGACCCCCAAGGGGAGAGGAAGGGGAGGGGGGGTGACCTGGTGGCCTTACGTGACAGCCCGCTGGCGCATGGAGCCAGGCTCTGCGCAGGATGGGGGGGCCGGGGAGTGCAGGGGGCTGCAGGGGGTGGGCAGGATGCTGCAGGCAAGCCCCGGCTCGTGGGCAAGGGGCTCATGAGGGTCATGCTCAATGGTCAGCTGGAGCAGGCGGCTGGTCTCCTGGATCAGCAGGTCGATCTGGGGGCAGAAAAGGATGGCGGGGGTGGTCTTTGGGGGAAAAGGGAGCTGCCGTTTCAGGGGGCACCCCCAGGGGAAGAGTGTACCTCATCCAGGGGGACATGGCCGATGGGGGTACCATTGATCTCCAGGATGCGGTCGCCAACGTGGATGGAGTTCTTCATGTCAGGGCTGATGCAGTCTGGATCTACCCTGCGGGGCGGCAGGGAGCGTGGGTCAACCTCCTGACACCATCACATGTGGGGATGTGCTGGGACATCGCCCACGAGCCACCACCAGCCAATGGGGACAGGCTGTGACATCCCCTGCAAGTCACTTCCGAGATGGGGACACACTGTCACGGTATCTACGAGTCACCCTGGCAAAATGGGGAGGTGCAGGCGACTTGCCCACGGGCCACCCCTGCCAGATGGAGACATGGAGGCACCCTGCCTT
This sequence comes from Jacana jacana, assembly GCA_013400555.1. Taxonomy (NCBI): domain Eukaryota; kingdom Metazoa; phylum Chordata; class Aves; order Charadriiformes; family Jacanidae; genus Jacana; species Jacana jacana. Next base: position 906,720 of record VZTM01026136.1, on the reverse strand, counting down.
GTTGGATGGGGTACCCACGAGTCACCCCTGCTAGTTGGGAACACACAGGCAGGCCGCCCACGGGTCACCCTTGCTTGATGTCATGTTGTCATGGTACCTCCAAGTCACCCCATAGGATGGGGAGGTGCAGTCACAGTGTCCATGAGTCGCCTCTGCTAGTTGGGGACATGCAGGCACAGTACCCACAGGTCACCCCTGCTAGTTGGGGACATGCAGGCTCACTGCCCATGGGTCACCTCTACCAGATGAGGACACACAAGCACGTTGTCCACGAGTCACCGCTCCTGGATTGGGGACACGCTGGCACAGTACCCACCAGCCAACCCAAGCATCCCATGGGGACACAGCCCACCCTGACAGGTGGGGCAATGCCAACCTGTCACCCTCCCCAAGCCACCCTGATGGCTGGGGGCATGCCAGCACAGTCCCAACAAACCACCCCCAGCAGCTGGGGACACACCACCACAGTCCCCTCTGACCACCCCCAACACTCCTCCTCCATCCTCCCACCCCAAAAAGCCTCTGCAGGATGGATCCCAGCAGTGGGAGGGGACGAGGGATGTCCCCAGCCCCAGGGAGGGGACAGTGGCAGGGGAGACAGGGACGCACTCTCGGACGCGGACGGTGCGGGGGTGCTCGGTGCCACAGCCCTGGTCGATGGAGACGGAGAAGCCACGTTTGCCATCGGAGCAGGCTGGGATGGAGACGAGCGTGACGGTGTGCGGGATGCGGGAGGCTGGCGAATCCGGCAGGATCTGCTCGATGACTGGTGTCACCACCATCTGGTAATAGCAGTGGCCACTGCAGGGCCGGGAGGAGGTGGGTGGGTTGCCGGGGGGGTATCAGGGGACACATCCCCCTCCACACCCTCACCATCTGCCCACCCAGGCTGGGACATACCAGTAGAGCTTGGAGCGCTCCACCAGTGCATAGGTGTCCCCGTCCCCGATGAAGGTGCGGCAGTTGAGGCAGCTGAAACACTCGGGGTGGTACTTCTGCTCCCCGGCCACCTGCAGGCAGATGCCATCAGCCCTGGGCACCCAGGTGTCCCGGGCTTGGACAGTGCTGGGAACACCCATGGGTGCACCAGGGCCAAAGGAGAGCCAGACTGAGCCATAGAACGGCAGGGGACAGTCATGCCACTGGGTTGGGGACAGCTGCAGAACATCTCCCCACCACCCTCAGCCTCCCCCAGCCCCAACATCGGGCACACACTCTTCCCCATGTCCCCCTAAAAGGCAGAGGACACCCCTGCCACCCCCAGAGCCCACCCTGTGCTGGGGACCTGCACCCCCTCCTCACATCACCCCCTTTCCAGGGAGCTCAGCCATGGGTCAAGGCTCCGTGTCCTGCCCTGGGGACCCTTGGGGACACCCCCCCTTCACTCACCATGACCAGCCCCTTGGTGATCTGCTCAGAGCAGCCGTGGCAGAGCTCCCCGAAGCGCACCCAGTAATCCTTCTTGCAGTACAGGCGCCCATCCTTTTCATAGTACTGGTGGGACAGGGAGGCCCCGCACTCGCAGCACCTGCGACAAGGGGACCCCCTCATCACCATGTTGTCACCATCCGTCACCCCCGGGGGCAGCCAGTGCCCATCCACCCCCCGGCTCTCCGTGCCAGCTGCTTCCCTCGTTTTCCACTCTGCTGCAGGGCTACCGCATCCATGTGTCACTGTCCCCAGGGTAGCAGTGCAGGCTGGTGGCACTGGGATGTGCAGGGATGCCAGGGTGGAAAGGGTAGGGGACACGGGGCAGGGACAGACCTGGGGAGGGAGATACCAACCCTGCAGGGACATGCCAGCCTGCATCGTGGACACAAAGAGGGATGTGTCAGCCTAGTCACAGACATGCCACCCTGGTCATGGACAGAGGGACATGCCAGCCTGGTCAGACACAGGGGTATACCAGTTTGTCACAGATAGAGGGACATGCCACCCTGGTCATGGACAGGGACATGCCAGCCTGGTCAGATACAGGGATATACCAGTTTGTCACAGATAGAGGTACGTGCCACCCTGGTCACAGACACACAGAGGGACCTGCCACCCTGGTCACAGATGTGTCACCCTGGTCACGGACAGAGGGACATGCCAGCCTGGTCATGGATACAGGGATATGCCAGTTTGTCACAGAGGGACATGCCACCCTGGTCACAGACACACAGAGGGACGTGCCATCCTGATCATGGACAGAGGGACCTGCCACCCTGGTCACAGACACAGGGACATGCCAGTTCAGTCACAGACCTGCCAGCCTTGGGGATGCAAGACCCTGGGTGCTGTAAATAGGGTGCAGGGGACAGACCTGCAGTGCAGGGGGTGCAGGGAGCTGCTGAGGGACTGGGGGGCGTTGGGGGGGGGTTGCAGGGAAGGTGTGAGGGGAGGGAGGGAGGAAGGGAGAGGGGGCTGTGAGTTTTGGGGGTGCCAGAGGGTGCTCCAGGGGGTGAGGGGGCGCTG
>VZTM01026136.1:875160-891244 GCA_013400555.1 Jacana jacana | reverse complement strand
CCCCAGGTCCCTTTCCCCTACGCTGGTCTCCAACAGGTCAGTTCCCAACCTCTACTGGGACCTGGTGCTGTTCTTGCCCAGATGCCAGACTCTACACTTGCCCTTGTTCTAGTTCATTAAGTTTCTTCCCACCCAACTCTCCAGCCTGTCCAGGTCTCACTGGATGGCAGCACAGCCTTCTGGCGTGTCAGCCACTGCTCCCAGTTTGGTGTCACCAGCAAACTGGCTGATAGTGGACTCTACTCCTTCATCCAAGTCGTTGAATATATTGAACAGTACTGGTCCCAATACTGATCCCCGAGGGACTCCACTGGATACAGGACTCCAAGTAGACTCTGTCCCCTTGACCTCCACTCTCTGTCTTCTATCCTTCAGGCAGTTCACAACCCACCTCCCTACCCTATCGTCCAGGCCCCACTTCCCCAGTTTAGCTACAAGGATGCTGTGGCATGGACCCCTCTACGCTGTCCCTGGGGTGACAGTGACATTCTGGAGCCACTGGACAGCCTGGCAGTGCCCGATGTCCCATCCAAGAGCCAGCAAAGTGACCAGAATGACCAGTTCCCCTGCCATACCCGTGCCAGGTGCCCACCCTGGGGCTGCCTGGGAAGGAGCGTACCTGTTCCAGTGGGGTACCCTGCCTTTCCTGCCCCTATGCCGGCTCCTATCCCTCCTGGCCCAAAGCCTGCAACCACAAACAGAAAGGCAAAGCCAGGTCAGGCACTGTCCCTAGGAAGAGGGACCAGGCAGACGGAGCAGTTCCCTTGGCCCAGGGGATCTTCTCCCTCGCCAGTGTCCGGGGATGTAGGGAGCGATGCTGGAGCCAGCACCCCCCCAGCTTGAGATGCCAGTTCAGACATCACGGCCTGGAACTGGTGGTGGCTCAGGAGGTGTCCTAACTGAGAGCCAGCCAGACGGCCTCTGTCGGAGCCACCGCATGCCTGAGGATTAACACCTTCCAGCTCCACGGTGCGGGATGCCAGGAGAGCCAGGTCACTGCCAGCCGGGTCCACAGGCTTCATGGCAGGGCAAGACATGGGTCCCCTGAGGGATCACCTCGCCCTGGGAACGGGATGCCCCTCACACCACCCTGGGGGTTGGTGGCCACGGCGGCAGTCGGCAGAGCCGTGAGGAGCTACAACTGCGGAGCAAGGGCTACAAGCACTCACCGTAGGGCAGCTTACCAGTGCTGTAGGGCAATCCATAGCCACCTGGAGAGGAGAGAAGGTGGCGGGTTAGCACCTGGCTGCTGGTGGCTGTGCCCCCTCTGCCCCACAGTGTAGCACCTCTCTGCCAGCCGGCGGTGTGGCACCATCCCTTGGGGCTCCTTTCACTGGGTCACTAAATCCTCCGGGCTACAAACCCTCCATGATGGAGCCAGGCCAGGAGATGCTCTTCCCTGTCACCTTGGAAGCAGCGGCTCCAAAAAGAGCGACTTGCTCTCAGCCCGGGGCCAAGGGCTGCAGTGCCTGAAGCCAGTTTTGCAGGAGCCTCCCATGACCCCACTTTGGCTGGGGGTCCCCCGGGAGCCCCGTGGCAAGAGCTGTACCAGCACAGCCAGCTCCTAATGAAAGGCTTTAATTGGAATCAGGGCTTGGGAGCCTCCACTGAAACGTGACCTCACTAGGAGGTTGGCACAAAGGGACAAGAAGGGATCACGAGCGGGAACATCACAGCCAGGGAAATGTCTCCTTGCGAAAGAGCAGGATCCCACTGTTTGGGACGGTACAGGGATGCCTGTGACTCGCCTGGGCCCGAGCTCCCAACAGCGCTGGCAGAGGCCTGAGTAGGGGTGATGGGCTGCCACATCCCTGATGGTGTCCCAAGGGGACAGCACGTAGGGTGGAGGGTGTCTTGCACACAGGGACTGGGCGGGGATGCTGCTGCCCACGGCCAGGACAAGGATTGCTCACAGCAAAGCATCTCCTTGAGCGTGGGACACTGTCCCCTCCCACCCGCCAGCATGTGGGGACCAGATTTCTCTCCTCCCTGCCAGGCTGTCCCACTGTCCCAGTATCCCACGCCAGCACAGCATTGCTGGAAGACATAAGCCTTCCAGGCTGAGACGCCACATGACCTGCACCAGGTATCTCCCACCTTGGGGACCCCTCATGCCCATCCTGGGGCACCCCATCAGCACCTCACTCACCCCAAAGCTGCAGGAAGTGTTTGGCACAGGGTGACACACTTGGAGGTGACTCCAAGGTGCAAGAGTACAAGCCTTTAGGACTCGGAGGATTTTGCCAGCTCCTCACCACCCCCAGCTGGATGCGAGAGCAAATCCAACCCCAAGGCTGCGTGTACCCATCCTGGCCAGCATGGGGATGCCATCAGCACTGCTGGTGAGGCTCAGGACCCATGGGCACACTGGCTGGCATGGAAAGCCTGACCAACACCACCCCAGCTTGCCAGTGGGGAGCAGTCCCCATCCCTATGGCATTGGGTGGGACCCTGATTTCAGCCATAGCTTCAGTCTGAGCCCCCACTAAGCAGCGTGGCCCTGGGGCCACCTCCTGAGCAGGGCCAGCACAGAGCAGGAGTTAGCCAGGACATTTGGAGAAAAAAACAATCCAAAAAGGAGACTTTCCACTGAAAATGTCATTTTCCCCTTTGTCCTCTCTTCACCTGGACCTGCTGCAGCTGGGACATAGCGCAGGGAACATGGGGAGGTGTGGCAGCCCCCAGGTGCCTCTGCAGCATCAAAGCAAGAGCCTCAATGGCCAACCCAGCATGTGCCCACGCTTCCAGCCCCAAGCCCTCAGAGGTGACAAACTGGTTTCCCCCAGCTCCTCAGGAAGGACAGGGCAGCCAGGCAGCCTCCAGCAGCTGGAACCACAGCTGGGGACGCCACCACTGTCCTGCTGGTCCCCATGAGAGGTGTGATGCACCAACCAGACTCCCTGGCCAAAGAGGATTGGGTGCCCTCCCCTGATTTCTTTAGCGAAGGCTCGCCATAAAGTGGGTCAGCTGGCACTTGTGTCTCATCTGGGCTGTGGACCGCTGGCAGGGTGTTAGCAGGATGGAGCCAGGCACCCTATGAAAGGTGGTCTGGGGCCAGGCTGCAGCCAGGAGGCCAGCCAGTATCTGATGGCAGAGGGGGTGAGTCACCCTAAGGAGCCTAACTCTGCCTCCTCGGGAAGAAGCTGGAGAGAGCCAAGTATTTCTGATGGGCCCTGGCAGGGGGAAGCTGGCAGAGCTGCTGGGGCTGGCACCCATGCTGGGGTGGGATCTATAACCCAGGGGTGGGCTACCGTCCCCCCAAGACCTTCCTGCCTGCAGCAACTTCTTTTGGCAAGTGGGAAAATGCCTGTGGATCTACTCGGTCCCCAGCACCAGGGATGCAGATCCCCAACCAGACCTGGCTGCCCTTCTCCTTGGGACCAGCAAGCTGGCAGCATGCCCCCTTGGAGGACAGCACCCTGTACTTGCTGCCTGTCAGTGCCCATCTTGCCACTGCCCCTGGGTGGACACAGCCAGCTGGGGACAAGCAGAGCTGGCACCCAGCACATGCCTGGGAGATGGAGGTCCCCGGAGCAGCCAAGCCTGGGAAAGGGATGCTGAGCAGCCCCAGGCTTTCCTGGACCAGGGTTGAGCCTCATCTGGGCAGGCAGTGGGGAGGGAGACCTGCCTGGAGCTCCATCCCCACCTCCTGCCTGCTGTTGGTGGCCTGAGTTAGATCTCCTTGAGCTGGGGCATTTGGCTCAAGCTCAGTGATGCCCAGCACAACCCAGGAGCCACAGAAAGCAGGTGGTCCCTGCAAGGGCTGTGCCCCACAGAATCGCTAGGAGATGGCAGGGACAGCTGGCCTGGCTGAAAGCAAGTCACCAGAATGTGCTCTCTCCTACCTTTCAACAGCTGGAGACTGGCACAGCGTCATCCTCATGGGCTGAGAGCAAGACCAGCAGCAGCACCCAGGCCATTGCCCACTGGGCTGTGAGAGGCAGGGCTGCTGCTGGACTCATCTGCACAGTGCCCCTAGCTCTGTCCTGTCCCAGGGCCAGCACCAGCACTGCCAGGTCCAGGGGACCCGGGAGCCCTGCAGTTGGGCCCTGGGCAACGGCGGGTCCTTCTCCTGGCACTGCTGGAGTTCCTTCACCCCCAGCCCCACTGGCTGTGGCAGCTTACCTGGGAGCTTAGGAGCTTTGATGGGATACCCCAGAGGGACACCGGGCTGCTGACCTCCAAAACCTCCCAGTCCTGCAAAGCCAACAGCAGACTCTCACCTGGAGCCCGCACCCATGCTGCCACCAGTCCTTGTGAGAGGGGAGCGCCCCGGCGCACCCCAAGAGAGGAGAGCGGGTGGCTTGGGAAGCCCTGAGGCATCTTCTGGCAAGGGGAGGCCATGGCTGTGAGGAACAGGCTTGGGAAGGAAGCGAAGGATGTATGAGAGAGGTGGAACACTCACCGGGGACTCCTGCAAAGGCTCCTGCTCCTAAACAGAAACACAAAGGCAACCACATGAGCCTCAGGGCTGTTCCTTGGGGCCCAAACTAGTCTTCGTGGGCTCAGGCAGAGGTCGGCTCCACTCGCCCACACACCCTATGGGGCTGTGACCCCAAAGGATGGCCTGAAGCCAGTCCCAGCAGGCTGCGGATGGGGGGCAGAGCCAGGGCCAGCCCTGGGCCCACCCTCTGCCTCAGTTTCCCCAGGAGATCAAAGGAAGAACGTACCTGGACCTTTTGGCTTGACTCCAGCACCAGTGGGTACCCCGGGCAGCACCCCTACGCCTGGGAAGCGGACACCTATGGCAGAGACCAGAGGGGTTGGGTGAGCCCAGTGGGACATCATGCTGGTACCCAAGACCCCAGCACTAAGCTCCCAAATCCTCATCACCCAGCTCTGGCTCAGCACGAACCCTCATTCATACCCTGGGACAGGGTACCCTCATTCCTCAGGGGCTTGCTGGGACCCCCTGTGCCAGTCTCCCTGCGTCCCCTGGGGCAGAGCAGTTTGCCCGAGCTCTGGGGTTCCCTGTACTTTGGGCAGAGGGGGGGGGAGGCTGGGATGCCCACGCAGGAGCTTGAGGTGCCTGTAGGTGACATGGCACCCACAAGTGGGTCCCACAGGTGACAGAAAAGCGCCAGCCCGTGCCATGGTACAGCCAAGACCGGGCACTGCTCTCTACCCTGGTGGTATCCAGTGCCTTGATGCAACTGGGGCTCTTGGAGGAGCAGGATGGGGTGATCCTGTTCACAGACCCCCATTTGCCCCCAGTGCAACAGGCAGCATTTTCACCTTATGGTCTTTTGGGCTGAGGTTTTGGGGGTTTGGGTTTTGGGTTTGGGTGGTTTTTTTCGCTTTGTTTTGTTTTGCTTTGTTTTGTTTTCCCTTTTATGAAAAGGGAAAAATGAATGTCTTTCATTATAACTCACACGTTTGCAGACATGGAAAAGACATTCCTGACCAGCAACACACTTCTCTTTCTGACAATGTCGAAACATCTTGTTTTCACAAGTTTTTCCTCCCCCAAATTANTCTTCCCACGCTGCCTTTGGCTGGGCAAGCCGGCCCTGGCGTGATCCCTGCCAGCTCCTCTCCCAGTGCCGATGCTGCCTGCTCCCACGGAGCTTGGCACCAGACCCTTGGAGACACCGGGTCCCCCCAGCCTTTGGCAGGGGGGAAATGTCACTACGGCCCCAGTGAAAGGGTTTGGAAAAGGGCAGCAGCAGGGCTGGGGCAGGCAGGGAATTAGGCAAGAAGGCAGCACCCAAGCCTCCCGCAGGGCAGGCAAGGGGCGGTGTTAAAATGTCCAGGGTGCAGCTGGGCACAAGGCTACCGACTCGACCCTGGGTGCTGGCACTGGCTGGGGACCCTCCTGGAGGCTGGGGGGCTGCTGGTAGGGCTGGGGACCGCTTCAGAGATCGGAGTACTGCTGGCTCACCTGCGCCGGGGAGAACGCCACCCGGGAAAGCTCCAGGAATCCCAGCACCTGCCGGGCGAGAGAAAAGCAGGGATGAGCCCTCCCCGGCCGGAGCCGTCCCCCGCCCCGGCCCCTGCCTTCGGGGCCGCGCACCTACCTGGTACTTTGGGGGGTTTCCCTGCTGCGCCAACCCCGGGCTGCACCCCGCCCGGTACCACCGCACCTGCAGGCAGCAGAGACCCCCTGAACCCCCGGCACCGGCTCCTGCCCACCCTGGCAGGCATGGGGACAAGGCTGGACTATGCTGGGGACAAGGGGAATTTCCTACCTGTGGAGACCCCCAGGCCAGGACCACCGACTCCTGGCACGCCACCAATGCCAGCACCTGGGGGCATTGGGAAGAGGAGTGTACCAGTGTGAGATGCCACCCCTGGGCTACGGGTGGCCAGAGCAGTGACAAAGGAAGGGACAAGCTCAGGATGGTGCTTGGGGAACAAAGGGGACACCCTGAGGCAATACCAGGGTTGGGTCCCCCAAACATGGGCATGGGGACCAGGCAGCTCGGTGCTCTCTGTTCTTGGGGACTCAGGTCTGGCCAATGCCCCTTTCCTGGCATATCAAGACACGCCAGGGTCCCTCCAAATTGTCGAGGATGCCCGTGAGGGTAGCACCTCCCGCTTGCACACACACCCCCCAGCTCCAGGGAGAAGTTCCAAGGGGACACCAGGACAGAGTCCCCCAGGGGCTGTCCAAGCCCCCACGTGGCCTTGTTGCCAGCCCAGCATGGCATCGCTCACCCCTGGCACTCACCAGCTTTTGCGGCTGCCTTGAGTGCAGCAGCAGAGGCAGCACCTGGGAAGACACCCCCGGGGAAGGCACCTCCGGGGAAGAGACCTGCAGCACCTGCCAGGAGGAGAATAAACACCCTGAGCATCCTCCAAAAAAGCAGCTGGCAAGAAGGCATTGTGCCCTCCATGCCAGCCCTGGAGGGTGCAGGGTGTGTGGAGCAGCAGGGGGCTGGTGTGGTGGAGCTGGGGGGGCCGGCGTTAGGCTGGGCAAGATGGTGGTTAGCGGGCACTGCCTTGTTCTGCACCATCTTCTCTCTGTGTCCTCCACAAATACCTGCTCCCCTCCAAATCCCACTGGTCACCCGCTGTACCAACACCACCCGGGGCACCCTGTGGTGTCACCAGCTGCTGTGGACACCGGGGTCCCCTGCATCCCTGGGAAGGTTGGCAGCACACATGCTGGCACTGTCCTTCTGCTGCAGATCCCCAGGTCCCTCCTTGTCTATCCCAGCTTGGGGTCACCCAGCCAGGTGTGATGCCATGCTATTGCAGACCACAGGGCTGCCTGCTGGTGGTGACCAGTCTCTCAGCCCTGGGAAGGGTGCCCAGCCCAGGTGAGACACAGCAGGCAGGCTACAGAGAGCACTCAGTGGGGGCAAGCTACTTGCTGTCCCCAAGGTGGGTCTCTGGGGTCATTGCCCCAGGGGACAAAGTCTGGAGGGGAGATGGCCGGTGGTCTGTGCTCACCTGGCTGCAGGCCAAGTGGGCCGAGTCCCCCAAGTCCTCCGACCCCTGGAAAGAGAAGTGGGGTGAGGGGGTGGGGGGGTGGGAAGGACAATGGCCAGGGGCCCGAGGAGCAGGAGCATTCCCCTCACACCATCCCCATGGGATGGCAGGATGCCCCGCAGAGGTGCACAAGGAGGGGTGACAAACATGCCCACTGGCATCCAGGTCCTTAATCCCATCCTATCCCATCCCTTTCTGCCTCTCCCGCCTCCCACCCCGCCAGGCCACGAGGGGACGGAGCCGAAATGTTTATGGCTGCAGGAATGAGTCCCTCTGGCTCCGGCCAGCGCTGCCTTCCAACATCTGGGGCTAATCAGCCCTCGCTCCCTCCAGGCGCAAATTCCACTGCCTTTGGCTCAGGGCGCGGACACCGCTCCGGCTGGGGCTTCATGGCCGCGCCGCGTTTGGTTTTAATTATGCCGAAATAAAGGGCCTTGTTTTTCTTTCCACGAGCTGAAATCTGAGTAAACGGAGGTTGCCGGCCCCCGCCTCGGGCTGGCGCTCCCGCTGTGCAGACTGGCTGGCTCGGGGGGGGGGGTAAGGAAGGGGTGCAGTGTGCCCCTGCCCCAGGGCACAGTGGGTACCCCTGGGGTGGGCAGGGAGGGGAGCCCCAGATCTTTGTCTAAAAGAGCATCTCTCTCTGAGCTTCTATGCCACCAGGCATATCTGTTGGCAGCAGATTTGCCCCCTTGACATTCAGTTCCTTCTGCCCCAGCACCTCCCAGCTGTACCCACAACCTCCCCGCCATGCCCCAGGCTCAGTGCCCTGGGGCTGTGCATCCTCCTGCCACCATTTCACCTCTCTCCTGATGATGCCTCCTCTCTCCCCTTCATTTCTAGGCAGACAAACCCAAGCATGGACTGCTGGAGCCCCAGCAGAAGCTGCTCAGCCACAACGGCAGGCAGAGGTGGTGCCAGCTTCCCGTGGGCACTGGCTCCTGGCAGGGCTGAGCAAGCGTTGCCCAACTTGGAATCTCCCCCAGGAGCTTTGGTGCAGGTTTGCAGGCAGCAAGCACCCTGAAAGGGGGGTCCATGGGGGCTGGAGGGGAGAGGGCAGAGTGCCGAAGCAGGGGGACAAGGGAGGAAGGCTCCCTTTGTGGCTAGGGGGGCTCGGGGGCGTTAGTGTGGCAGGGCAAGGCATGAAGTGCTAGCTTGGCCACAGGGGTGACCAGGGTAGGTGGTTCCCCCCACATGGCAGAAACACGGAGGCAATGGAGGCTGGAAAATATCCCGGGCACAGGTACAGCCAGAGATGGTGGGAGGGCTAAGGGAAGGCCTCTTACCTGGTTTGGGAGGTTTTCCTCCAGCCCCGAGTCCTAAGGGAGAGTGAGGGTAGAGGGGTCAGAGCCATCCTTCCTCCAAGCATCCCCCAAGGAGGGGACACTGTGCAGGACAGGGCCAGTGTCATGACAGCCCCCCTGCTCGCCACAAGGCAGCTCTGCCAGGAGTGCTGACCCCCCTTTTCCCTGTCCTGCACCCCCGGGGCAAAGGGGTCCCAGCACTCACCTGCTCCCAAACCTCCAATTCCAGCACCTGGAAGCAACAGCACAGTCTTAGCACCCATTGCTGTGAGCACCCACCACACACCCACCCACCTACCCATGCCAGGCTCCTAGGGATGCACGGGGAGGCTGAGAGGGTCACAGGGATGCAAGGGGATGGGACATCTCAGAGGGGATGCCCCCAAGCTTTTGGCTGAAACACTGGGGACAGGTTGTGACTTCTAAGCACCTCCCATCTCCAAGGTGTAGGTGCCAGCCCTGGGCTATCAACCCCAGGGTGACCCTGGCACTGCCACCCACTCCTGTCCCCATGCTGTGGGGGCTGGCGCTGTGGCAGCCACCTAGGGCTGAGCAGCCAGACAGGGTGTCCCCATGTTCCCTGGTCCTGGCTGGCAGGTTCCCAGCCCTCCACGTTGGCTCAAAGATACCTGTGGACCCCCCTCAGCCACCTTCCCCATCCCTGGGTGATGCTTCCCTCTCAATGCTGCCTGAACCCCCTTACCTGGGAAAAACCCTGCTCCTGGGACTCCCCCTCCCGGGATAGCACCAGGGACCCCTGCAAAAGAAGAGACCCTCATTAAAATCCCCCCAGTCACCCACATGTGTCCAGCAGATTGGGGCAGGGGGCACCTCCTGGGATGGAGGTAGAGCCCCAGGGAGCGGGCTCAAGGGCAGGTCCCCGCCTTTCATTGACCACCTCAGTTTCCCCAGTGTGAAAGTGGTGACAGGGTTGGAGGTGCTGCAATGGGAGCTGGAGAGGGCACCTGGGTGGGGGTGTCAGCAGGAGTTGGTGCTGTATGGGAGGGATGAAGGGATATGGGCCTGGCACAGACTGGGTCTGGCTGGTGCCCAGCTCTGCTTCTCCAAGCCTGTCCTGTGTCCCAGCCAGCACAGTCTGCATCACCTCCAGCTTCACGTGGCTCTGGGGACACAGAGCCAGGCATGGTCATGTGAAGCTGTCCCAGTTCATTCCCGCAGCCCATGCTGGTCCCAGTCAAGCCTGAACACGCTGGGCTGTGGCTGCCCTCTGCTCACGCTGAGCTGCCAGGGGGAAGAGCCAGCTCAGGCCAGCAGGACTGGGATGTCAGACTCAGGGGGACGGTGCTGAGATCCATCAAACCACCTGCATCCCTCTGCCCATCTCTGTGAAGCTGTGGCCAATTCCCACCCCTTTCCAGGGCGTTATGCTCAGAGGTTGTACTCAGACAAGGTTCTTTGCCTGGTCTGAACCCTTTCAAAGGTCTGTCACCAAAAGGCCACCAGGCAGCCATCCCCCGGGTGCTCCCCTCGTGCTCCATCAGGGCTTGTAGAAGGGTTGGTGGCAGGAGGAGGCTGCAATGCAGAGGGATGCTCCGCTTTGGTTGGAGCATGGTTTTGGCACTGGGTGGGGGACTGCCCTGGGGTTTGCAGATGGTCAGGGCTTGCAGTGGGGCTGGCAGGAGGGTCTGGGGGTTGCTGGAAGCACCTGTGGGGCTGCCATGGCCAGCAGCCCTGCAGCAAGCTGAACCCAGCTCTCCCACCTGCTCTGGGCAGAGGGGATGGAGTTCAGGTTGGAGGGGCACTGGGGACCCTGTGGTGGCATGGCTGGTACCTGAAGACCTGCTGTCCTGCTCTGAGACTGCAGTGGCCTCTCCAGCCACCCCACCAGGGTGGAGGGGACCCAGCACCCCCAGGAACAGGCTGTACAGTGGCCTGAGTCTTGGGCAGGGTAGCCAGTGCAGGCAGGTGGCAGAGCTGGCACACCATGATGTGAGAGAGTAGGGCATCTCTTCTCCATCTCAGATGTGGTACCAACCCTCAGGGTCCCCCCTCTTGTGACCCACAGCCCCCCACTGTGCCCTATAGCCCCCCACTTCACCCCAACAACTGCCTGCTGCAACGTGGCAGGGACAAGGGTGTCCCCTGGGCCCTGCTTGTATGTGTCTCCAACCACCCAGGGTGCTGGGATGGCACCCCCAGCCCTGCCACACAGAGAGCCCGGGCACTGGGGTGCACCCACACATGTGTCAGGACACACACGTGTGTAAGACGGGTGTCAGGCTCTGCATGCACTGAAGATGGCAGGACAGACAGTGGCAGGACACACACCCACAGACCTACTGGGACACTCCACACAACTGGACACACACCCATGCCAGGACCCATCACGCAGCCCCCACATGCCCTAGCAATGCCAAAGAGCGGGGCTCAGCCCTGTGCCCCCCCCAAAACCACCTCCCATGGCTCTGCTAGGGCCGGGAGGCGAATCCAGTCCTGGAGCAGCTGATGTCCCTTGGAGTGGAGGAGACACATGCTCAGCCATCGCCCCAGTGAGCCAGCTCACCCCTCTGGCACGGCACAGCCCGGCCCGGCTGCTGGCCAGGGCTTTACGGAGCGGCTCCTTTTCCCGGCACATTCCCCCGCCCAACCCCCCCAGCTTGGAAAAACAAATCCCAACTTCTTGCCCGTTTCCAAACAAGCTCCCAGTGTCTACACATCACCCATCCTCCCCCACCGACCCTGCTAGGAGGGGACAACCCACCACTGCCGGGAGCCGGAGTCAGTGGGGTGGCCAGGATCTGGCTGGGGACCCCACCAAGCAGGAGAGTCCCTGCTTTGCTCAGCCCCTGTGGTACCCCTCTAGCCTTAGCCCCCCCATGGCCAGGCAAGGTCCCCGGTGCTGGGGTGATGCTGGGCATCCCAGGGATCCAGACTGAGCTCCCCTGTCCCTCTGTCCCCCTTGTGCAAGTGCTGCTTGGCAGACATCTGTCCCCCCTGCCCTCCCCAGGGAAGGTGGGACAAGGCAGGATGGCTCCCAGCCTCCCTGGGATGTGTGGGGACCCTAGGAAGGTTCAGGGAATCTGCTCACAGCCATGGCTTCCATACTCAGCCCTTCATCACTGTCACAATCCTGGGTGTTATGGACCCTGGGCCAGGGGAGGTCCTCCTGTGGTGCCACTGGCACTGCCCCCTCCCCAGGCAACCCCAGACTTCATCACAGGACCAAGGGGCTGTACCCATCCTGCACCTTTTTAGCATTACAGGGGGTGGGCCGGCTCATTGACCATCTCCACGCCCAGATCAGGAGGCAGAGAGGGTCACCAACCCAGACAAGAGGCAGGGTGGCCAGGGGGCAGCAGGATGCTGGGATGCCACCCAGCTTTGGGAACCGAGGCTTTCACTGAGGAGCATCACAGGAGGCTGGTCCCCCCTGTTGCTCTCCCTGGCCAGCCCTGGTGCCCAACATGCCCAGCTCTGCACTTCTCTTCAAACTCTTTTAGAAGCTGCCTTGGCACTGGCAGAGCCTGGTGTGGGGCTGCCAGTGGGACATGGGGGTCTTTGACCCACCCAGCTCCTTGGGGCTGAGGACAAGTCTGGAGCAGGCAAATTCACCCCAGCACCACCAGTGCCACCCTTGGGCAGCACGGCTGTGGCTCAGGTGCTGACAGCAGCCCATTCACTGGGCATCAGCTACACCGTGGGCTCCCGGAGGCCACACTGAGCTACAGCAATCACACTCTGGCCAGTCCCTGTCCTCCCCCACCCCTCTCCTTCCCACCCTCGGGGGCAGTAGTCCATAGCCCAGCTCAAGGTCTGCTCCCCAGTATGGCACGCCCCTCCTTGGCCTCTCCATCCTGCATTCCCTTGACACACTGGGGAAGGGGAAACTGAGTCACCAGCCTCCCAGGGCTGCAGGAGCCCTACGTTGCCTCTGCCCTTGCTCTGAGCCTGCTGGAACTCTGGGAATGGGGGGAATTCTCCTGACTCCCAGCTTGTCTCCTGTGCTTGGGCTGGCTGTAAGCTCACAGAGCATGGGGCCGGCCCCTGCCACCCCCAGGGATGGCTTCTCAAGCCAGGGGCATGAGAGTTTGCATCCTATGGTCGGGTTTGGCCCCTGGAGGTGCTCAGGAGAGGAGCCTTGTTTATAGAAGCTGGACTTTTTCTTCCATAGCTCTGTGCCCCAGGGCACTATTTGCAATATCCACACCGTTCCATTACCTCTGCCCTTTCTGAATGGTCACTGTGTGGACCATCCCCATCATTCCTACCTGCCCTGCTGCTCCCAGCTTTCTTTATAAGCCAGAAATACAGATGCTCTCTCTATTTGACAGCTTTCGAGGCCGAGACCAGGACCCACCTCAGGACATGAGCCCGTTCCCTCACCGAGTGGCCCAACCTCAGACCCTGCTGTCCCCGTGCCCGTGGGAACCACTGCTGGAGGAACCTTGGTGTGGAACAGCCCCAGATATTCCCCCTCATCCCTCACAATGCTGTTTTCTTTGTCTTGGGAGAATCAGTTTTGGAAACATGCAGTCTCCAAGCAACTTTGAAGCCGTGCTGCATCCCAGTCCGAGCTCACTGGTAGCAGCTTGGGGGAGGGTGGGAGGGGTGGTGGTGGAGCAGGGTGGGGGCTGCTGGCTGTATCCTGGCTCCTCTCCAGCCCCCCAAGGCTTCAGCTTTCATCTCGGAGTGCTGGCAGACGAGCTGCACCCTGCAAGCTGTTTGCAGAGGGATCAGCCCCAGTAGGTCAGCGCCTCAGGGAGGTACCCGGCTGAGAAGGGGAGATGCCATCCCAGCCCCACAACTGCCCTGGGGCACTTTGGGGACACTGGGTGTCCTTGGGAGGTGTCCTCAGTGCCCAGGCTGGGATGCCAAGCACAGACAGTGCCAGCCTCCCTGCAGCCACTCAAGCTGCCTCCTGTAGCCTCAAAGCCTGCAGGGCTGGGACCCTTTGGGGTCACCTCTCTGGGGGCTGACATTCACATGGCACCCCATGTGCTCCAGCATGGGAAGCAGTGAGGGCTGGATGGAGACAGTGAGAGGTGGATGATCCTCACCAGACACTGGGACACTTGCACCTTTTAGGGAAACATATAGCAGCTTCCCTGTGTAGTGTCCTGGATCTGACCATGTACATCCCCATGGTGCTGAGCACAACCCTGCTCCCCCCAGGGGGTGCAGAGCAGCAGGGGCTGACCCTGACTGGGAGCTTCCTGAGTCCCATGAGCTGCTGCAGCTCAGGGCTCGGCCCCTGGGCACAGGCACTGCTCCGATGGGGACAGTCTCTGTGTTCTCCCTTGACCCTGGAGCTACACTGTCAGCAGGTGTCACTGGATGCTGCCCTGAGCCCTCTCCAGGTGGGTGCAACCCCACAGCACCCTGGCATCCCCCCGAGCCTGTGACACTGGCCATGACTGTCCCAGCTCCATCCCTGAGGACTGGCAGGGCAGGGAGCACAGTCACACAGCACACCAGGCTGCAGGGACACTCACTCCTCCATAGGGAAGTGCTCCCTGGTGTTCCCATCAGCACTGGGGCCACCTCCAGGGCCAGGGCTACCTCTTCTATGATCCGGTTCCCAAATCAGCTAGCAGCCCTGGAGATTGAGCCGGGGACTGGAGCAGGACCAACAGTCCCAGACCTCTCGGTAAAAGGTTTCAGGATCTCACCCTGGGGCCAAAGTCCTCCCAAAACTGTCACTCTTGGCCACTGCTTGAGAGCTGGGGAGAAAAGCTACCACAGCCCAGCAAGCCAGTGAAGAGCATCACTGCTGGGGATGGTGGGTGCCCAGGACTGAGCTGCAACCCATCAGAGGTGGCACCTTGACCCCAAGCTGTAGCTGCCCAGGATCAGGCACTGCCAGCGGTTCAGCTTTCCAGCTTGGCATTGCTCCAGGGACGTGCTGCTGGTGCCCACCATGCCAGGGCAGAGCAGGGAGCTGCAGGGCACTAGCAGATGACGCTGCCAAGAGCAGCCTCAAGGACTCTGCCCTGGGCAAGGAATAGCCCAGCCAGCAGCTGCCCACTGCCAACCACAGCCCTGACACTGCCTTCCCCCTCTCCCCTCCTCTGGTCCTCACTCTCCGGTTGCCAAGAAGACCCATGCGGTGGCACCAGTGCCAGCCCCATTGCTGATGGGGGCTCTGCCCATTGCACACTCTCCATGGGACAACCACTGGAGCTCTCTGGAGGTGGCTGTCCCACCACCCCGACCCTGCTCTCCCCTCTTTGCAGACCTTTGCCCCAGTTTGTCCCTTGCAGCACAAACGTGTGCCCAGAGCCTCTCTCCCCCTCCCCGTGTGCCCTCATGGCCCAGCCACCAGACGTGACAGCCATCCCAGGGGCAGGCACCTGCAGCACCAGCCACCTCCAGCTTGGTCACACACCACCCTGGGACCTCACTGCTGTGCCATCTCTTGCCTCCCTGCCCTGGAACTGGGTTTGCTGCCCCTGTGTTACTGCATGTGATGGGGGTGTCACACAGCCCCCGCCGCTGCCTGTCCAGGGACCAGCCAGCAAACCCCAGGGGACAGACCCTGTGCTGGGGACACAAGCACATGAGGACCTCCCCAGGCACCCAGAGCTGGCCATTCGGGTGGGTCAAGCCGCTCCACACCCTGCACAGCAGCTCCTACACACTGACTGTGGGATGCACACACAACCCCCCCTGCCCCTCCAGCTCACCCCACCGTCGCACCCAGGGTGACGGCTGCCAGCTCCCCCAGCCCCTCACGGTCCCAGTCCCCATGGGAGCTTGGTAGCCACCCTCCTACTGCCCTGCCCTGTGCTCTGCCTGTGTCCCCAAGCCTCCCTGTCCCCGAGCCCCTCTCCAGGATGCAGCACCTCGAAGCTCCCCCCAACAAGTGCTTTGCACAGCAGTGCCATTCCCAGACTGCCCTTTGTCAACCCTCTCAGTGACATCCCACACCACCCACACATGGGCACATGCCACCCACCAGGCTGGGGACTAAAGAGCCCTCTGTGGAGGTGATCCCCAAGGGGGCAGCCCTCCAACCCTCCAGGATGTCCCCAAGGCAGGGCAAGGGGGCTGCCTGTCCCTGCTGGGGGACGTGCAGCCAGGGCAGGTGTGGGGCTGCCCGCAGGGCTGATGGGGGGGCATCAGCCAAGCCCCGGTGCCCGTGGAGGGTCCCTCCTGCCCACGGGCAGAGCTGGGGCAAAGTAGTGGCCGGGGCTAAGGGGAAGGAGGGTTTTCTTTCCTTACCTCCTTGCTGAGAAGCCGGGAGGATGGAGAGGAGGAGGAGGACTCCGGGAAGGAGGGGTGCAGCTGCCTGCCTTGCCATCTCTTGAAGCAATGCCCCCGTGCTCCCGCAGGCAGTGTGTTTTATCCTAGAGCTGCTTAATTGTTGCTTCCAAGGATGCGAGGGGAAG